>CAUYQG010009158.1:0-15485 GCA_963574415.1 Tarsius wallacei
GGCGTGGTAGCGCGCGCCTGTAGTTCCAGCTACTTGGAAGGCTGAGGCGGAAGGATCGCCGGAGCCCAGCAGGTCGAGGCTGCGGTGGCCGGGAGTGGCCACTGCACTCCAGTCTGGGCAACAGAGTGAGACTCCAACTCAAAAAAAAAAATTGACACCAGAAGGAGGACTAAAGTGAGGATTGGAGAGTCACCCAGGAAGATATTGCATCAAATGAGAGCATCAACACCACCACCCTTGGCTTCCCAGACAGGTAATGAGGACTACATGGTTAGTCAGCCCATACTTTCAGGGGCAGGTACACTTTGGTTTCTGGAGAACAAGACAATCTTCTGCCTCTAGTGTATGCTTCCCTGAATGACATAGCTCAGGCTGTGGTTTAGACTCCATTTCTCTGAATTAACATAATTCCTGCTGGAAAATCTAGAGTGGCTTATCTCTTGCTATATAAATTTCAATTATCTCATAATACAGACTCTTCAGATGGACTCATTTTTTTTCTTTTTTAAATAAGGAGAGGCACTGCCATGACTTTGTTGCTGGGGATGAGAAGGAGAAAAGAGAGTTAGGGTGCAGAGGTGACCTCATGGCTTCCCTGTCTCAAGATCTACCAATGACCTTCAAAAGCTGAGTCTGATAAACACTCTCAGCAGATAAAGTCTCCAGGGGGAGCATCTGGGACAGCCCAGACTCACGTGTCTTCATCCTTGGGTGGTTTATGTTATGGTTTGTAACACTGTGAGGGGGTAGTTATAATCTTGTAGACAGTAATAAATCGCAAAATCTTGAGGCTGCAGGCTGCTAATGGTGAGAGTGTAATCTTCCCCAGATCTACTCCCACTGAACCGTGATGGAATCCCAGAGAACAATTTGGTTGCCTCATAGATCAGGAGGCTAGGGGCTTTCCCTGGTTTCTGCTGATACCAGGATAACTCATTGCCAATGCTCTGACTTGCTCGACAAGTGATGGCGACTCTGTCTCCTACAGATGCAGGCAGGTAGGGTGGAGACTGAATCATCTGGATATCACATCTGACACCTTAGGTTGATAAAATAATAACAAATATGTATGTCATTAATTATGTTACCAGAGGATTTCCCTGAAGTGCCAGGCAGTACTGTTCACACTGCCTGAGTCAATTCCTCATGTTCTCCCTCCTTACCTGGGTTCCAAAGTAACAGGAGCCCCAGGAGCTGAATGGGGGCCTTCACGTCCATCCTGTGTCCTGTCTGGGACTGATTCCTGCACGGGGTGTGACAAGCCTGTTAATAAATCTTCAGGGTAGTGGGCTGTGCCCTGGAAACATGTAAATCAGCAAGGGAAGGGGCAGGCTGGGCACAGCTGCAGAACTGTCTCATTTCAATAACTCAGTACACGTGCATTGTCCCCAATGTGCCAGGACACTGCCCTGCAGAGAACATGTTTCTCTCCAGAGAACTATTGTCACAAAAGATATTTAAAGGACAATTGTCAAAATTTAAAGTGGACATTAGGAAAAGATGTAATAATGTTTGGTTTTGTGTTTCTTTAATTCTACTATGATTATGAAAGAGAATCTCTTTGTTGAAGAAAATGCATAGTAAACCCTTAGAAGGAGCTGGCAGATATTGGATTATTCCATCCTCATCACTGTCAGGGTAAAATTTCTTGCTTTTTTGTAATAAAAAATTCTCAGAAACATATTTATTAAACATTTTTGTAATGATCTGAAGCCATTGTTATTACAATATAATGCCTATCAATTCACAGCAGATGAACAAAGATTATACCATGATTCCTCAATGCCTGTCACTTATATATCCACCATTATCTAGAGCTATAGGTCTCCTCACACCCAGGGACAAAATAGGCACCATCTTATTCTTGGTTTGGGGACCCAATAATCTACTCCCTATTCTATCATTGGATATTACTTCCCACAGTTCATCAGAATGAGTGGCTCAATAGTGATGTCTGATCTGATTCCTCAACAAAAAGTTGTGTTTCTTTCTTGAACTATGCAATACTAGATTGGGATGAACTTAAAACCCAGGATCATTTCAGGATCCAGTGGTCAGTTGCCTCCAAAGTACAAAGACCAATGCCATATCCCCTGGATAAAGCTCTAAGCTGCACTCCCCAACGGCATCATGGTATAATCTTTGTTCATCTGCTGTGAATTGATAGGCATTATATTGTAATAACAATGGCTTCAGATCATTACAAAAATGTTTAATAAATATGTTTCTGAGAATTTTTTATTACAAAAAAGCAAGAAATTTTACACTGACAGTGATGAGGATGGAATAATCCAATACCTGCCAGCTCCTTCAGAGAACACAGAGGTAGCTCTCTCAGAGACTGGTTTTCTGGAGAGCAGGTGGGTGTGTGGCAATGGGGAGAGGCCAGGTCAAGGAATCCTCTCTCCTCTGTGAAGGCAGCTGCTGTCAGTGTATGTCCCTTCTAGGCACCATCAATGTCACTTTCTTTTTTGACTCTTTAGAAGCGAGTGAAGACATCATCCTGGCCCAAATACTAGGCTCCCTCTCTCATAACCAGGAGAGATTCTCCATCTCGTGACAAATCAATGCTTATTTACATGGAAAAATATCTTGATCCAGAAAAAAACTTGGACATGGATATGAACCTCTATATGTCACATCTCTACCTTGGCCCAGGGCATCCCTGCCTGGTTCAGCAGTAGAGGAAATGGAGCCAAATACATCAGCATCACAGACTGGAGTTTAGGAACTCCAGGGAGGTCTACTGATGCATGACTATAGATGGCCAGATCACAGAGGTGCAACCTGTGCACAAACTTCCTGCTGCATTTGTGGGCCTGAATTTTAAGGGAATTTGTGGCCATACAGCCTGCTGAGATCCAGCTTCAGAGATATGCAGCTCTGGACTGAAATACACATTTTGTCTGCGAGCAGATGTAGTCATCCTTGTCTTTACCCTGGAACTTTCCCTTTCACTGCACTTCCCATGGTCATATCTTCTCCTCACTGGTCTCCCTGAAGCTGAAAAGGCAGCTCTGCCTGCACATGTGGGAAAACACAAGGCCTGAAATGAGCATCTCCTAGGACAGCCCTCAATCAGTAAGGACGGAGAGGTGTATACATACTCCAGATCCCTCACCTCACGGAAGATTTTCTCCATGTTCCCACATGGGTTTGATCTCCAATAGTCCTCACGTGTAGCTCCTACCCAAGGAACATTTCACTGCCTATCCTTCCTTGTGTCAACTTTTGTCATTTTTTCCAGTGTGAAATCCCCATCCCTGGTCTATGAATGTTATATTACATGTCAAAAGGTACTTGGTATGTGAATAACTTAAAGCTTTTAAGATCAGGAGAGCATCCTGGATTACCTAGATGAAGTCATTATAATAAGAAGGGTACTTATAATTGGGAGGGAAGATGGTCACAATCAGAGCAAAGCAGGGACAGTGGAAAGGGATGCTGAAGTGGTGGAAGAAAAGCCATGGAGCCAGGATTGTGTGGGTGTCTAGAAGCAGAGAAAGCATAAAATCAGATTATCCCTGTCCCCGCAAAGGCTTCCACACACACACAAAAAAAAACACGACCCTACTGACTCCTTGATTTTACTTCAGTGAGACTTATCACCTCCGGAACTATAAGATAACAAACGTGTTTTGTGTGAAGTCAGCAAGGCCATGGTAATTTGCTACAGCAGCAATAGGAAACTAATGCAAGGGAAAGGCTGTCTTTCACCTCCCTGACCATGTGATTGTCCACGTCCACTTTATTCCTTCTTTCACTCCTCTAAGTATCTTAGAATAAATATGTTGCATTAGATATTCCTAGTCAGATGTTATCTTCAGCTACAATTTATCAATATTGATTTTATAACCAATGAATGCCTCCCTAAACACTGGGATGTCATGCAGATTTTTTAATCATAATATTTACCACCGATTTATTTATGTGTGGCACTAGAAAGTTGAATGTGGAGATTACAACTGATCATCACACCTTTAGACAGGGTTTTCCTGAACCATATTTGCATAATTGTCTTTGGGCTGATATAACAAACTTCTAGAAATGTGGTGGTTTAAAACAACAGAAGTGTATTCTCTCACAGTACTGGAGGCCAGAAATTTAGAATCAGTTTCGATGAACCAAGACCATGGTGTTGACAGGATGGGCTCCTCCAGGGGCTCTAGAGGAATCTATCTTTACCTTCTCAAGTTTCTGGTGGACTGGAGCTTTTCTTGGCTGTGGACACATCACTCCAAATTTTCTTCTCCTCTACACTCTGTGTTAAGTCACCCTCTGCCTCTCTCTTCTAAGGACACTTGTGATTGCATTTAGGGCCCACCTTGTTAATGCAGGATAATCTCCTTGTTGCCAGATTCTTAATTTTTACCTGCAAAGGCTTTTTTCATATAAGGTATGTTCATAGATTCCATGGAATAAAACATGATAATGTAGGAGCCATTCTCGGGATTAAACTGCTATAGATCCAAGTCTCAGTGGTGGTATTGTACTCACATCACATTCTTACTGTCTCTTCTGTCTTTCTTCCTTGCCCCTCCTTATCTCAAGTTCATAAATCACTTCAATTTCCTAAGTGTATCCAGTGCCACCAGCGTCCAAGTAAGATTTAGAGGATCATACACAGGAAAGCTTTTCTCTGAATTTACTTAAAGACTCTTCTCTGTCCCCAATTATGATGCACAATAAATGACATAGCCAAAGACAGCACTTAACCATGTAGAGAGAAGCTGTCCCTACAGAGGGAAATCTATGATTCTCTAGATCTCTTACTGTCATCGTGTGTGTGTGTGTGTGTGTGTGTGTGTGTGTGTGTGTGTGTGTGTAGGAATCTCACTCTGTTGCCTAGACAGGAGTGCAATGGCATGCTCACAGCTACCACAGCCTTGACCTGCTTGGCACAGATGATTCTTCTGCCTCAGCCTCCCAAGCAGCTGGAACCACAGACACACACCACAATACCTGGTTAATCTTGTGATTTTTTGTAGAGACAGGGTCTTGCCAAGTTGCCCAGGCTGGTCTCGAACTCAGGCAATTCTCTCACCTCCACTTCCCCAAGTGTTCAGATTACATGCATCTACCTCTCTTACCGTCTTAAAGGACCTGTGATCCTTTTTTCAGGGAGACAATGAGTGGCCCTTGAATCAAATATACTACACTATGACTTTTATCAGAAAATTTGATTCACAAAAGGCAGTAAGTGTTGGCCCCCACAGAGAGGGATTCTGCTGGCCAGTGGATTCTGAGAGAGTCAGAGTCCCTGGTGCCTGTGCTAGACAAGGTGTGGCTCCTAATGCCACTTCCTGAGCACATGGAGTTAAATCTCTTAACACAATTTTGCAAGTCTGTTTATTGTTCTGAAGATGATCATTTGATTAAAATAGCATTTTAATAGCTCAGAACCAAAGGTAAATTGAATATGTCATCACAAATAAAAACAGAAAATGACATGAAGGTAAAAGAGAAAACATGAGACTCAAGTTATTGGGTAAGAGGGTGAGATTTTCAGTAATGAAGCACATGGATCATCAGCTTTCAGAGGAGAGGGACAATCAGGGAAAGAGAATGTACAGTAAAGACAAAATCTTGGTTATTCACAGGAAGTCCACAGGGAAAGAGAATTCTCCTTCTGGAGCACTAGTTATCAGAGAAAATCCTTAATGAAAAAAATAAGAGTTAAAAAAACAAGAGGACTTACAGTTGCTGTGTGCACAGCAAATTAACTAGGCACCTTGTAATGCAAAGTAGAGTCAATAATCCCAGACCCAATCTGACTACTCCCCCACCTTCATTCCTATTGCTCCACTCCCAGGCAATCCTTCTTCATCTTTCACCTGGACTCAGTCATGATCTTCCCAGAGATCACATGGCTTGGTTGTGGCTTGTTCCTTGATAAATGGTCCCGACCTCAGGCTTCTAACTCTGTGGCTACCAGTATGAGTTCTAATTCTTTCTTCTCACACCCAAACCCTTTCTCAGGACTCATTCTGGCTTCCTCCATGCTGTGAATTCAGAAACATCCTCCTGCCACCCTCCCAGGTAATCCAGCACTGGTCTGCCTGGAAACTTTGTAAAGCCTCCAAATGCAACCTATAGAAGGAACCTGGCTGGAGAGTTGACTTCTGCACATCAAAAATCACCTATAAGGAAGGAAAATGCAAACATCATTTTGTTGTTGTGGGAATGCATACAATCCCCCAAGCTTTATGGCTTCTCCTAAAGTTTTAAAATCTATTGCTTAACCATGATTCTGTTTTTATGATCTGAAAGGGAGAATTTAGGACAATAAGGAACTAATTTACACTTAGGATATAAAAAGAGAAATAAAGATATGAAGAGATCAGAATTCATAAACTCTTTGAAGTGGTCTGGGTTTCTCTAGCCATTGGGTATAACATGAGCAAGATGCCACAGGAGGATATCACTTACTATGGTTCCTACCCTTCATGCCTCAGACTCCCACAAACACACCTATGATAATCGCATGATCTCCCAAAGAGCAGGTCTGAGTCCCAGTCAGACTCTATTTCTTGATTATCATTTCTGGATAAATTAAAATAATTTTAGAAGCACTTGAAATAAATGAAAGCAATGACTTAATTAGCAGTAGGAAGCCTGAGATTGGAATAATTCAGGTTTTTGCAGCAGCTTAGTAATAACAAAAAGGTCGCATGTTCCTTCTATATTTATGTTTGACATCCTTACCATATTGGTTCTTCAGACTTGGGCACAATGTCTCATGGTCTCAAGAGAGCTGCAGAGGATTTCGGTATCAGGTCCTCTCATAACTCTTCCAGAAGGAAATGCAGGACAAAGATCTTTGCTTTTTTCTTTTTAAGAGGGATCAGCATCCTTCTCAGAAGTCCTGCCTACCCCTCACTCCCTTGAAATCTCATAAGGACTAATAACTTACAGCCCTAATCTCTGCTCTGGCTCTGGGCTAAAAGAGGCTCGCTGCTTTTGTCAGGCAGAGCAGAACAGAGTTGGTGCCCAATATACCAAAGGAAGGAGATGAATGCTAGGGCCGAGATCAAGGGTTTTGTCAGATTAAAATTTTCTGTGTCTAAGTTAAATGTGATGGATAGGAGAAATCTCAAAGGTAACTTTATCTCATATGTTGGTTCAAGCCTGGCAGGTGGCAGTGAAGTCAAATTTCTAATTATTCAGATGGAACTGATAGCGTCAAAACTTTTGTAAATGTGGCCTATTCATTTAAGGCCAGGTACTGGAATAAATGAAAAGAGATGTGGAACAGGGTCTTCAGACCAGGGCTAAGGCCAGCCTAAGGCCAGGTTCATACTGGGCTATGGAGGAAGCAACTGCTTCACTGAGCCATAGGACAGAGGACCAGGAGGAACCAAAGACCCTGCCCACAGTGCTGCCTGGCAGGGGTTTCAGGGAAGGAAACAGTTTACACACCAATGGCACTTCACCTAGCTGAAAGCCCAAGCCAGGGTAAATGTCTTATAAACCAGTCCATTAGGTCTGGGTCTGGGCTCCTGGGGTCCTCTGTTAAGTGGCCAGGACCCTTCTGAAGCTAAAGATGGGACGTCAACAAATTTCTCCACTCCTGTGTCTTCACTCAGTCAGATTCTGTTCTGCCAAGAAAGAAAAAGAACAGGTGCTAACTAAATAAGGTATATGTGTACATGCTATGTAAATATTTATGAAATATGGATAATATTTTGAATATAAATTGTATTGATATATATATGCATATATGGTATATCTATATTATAAATAAAGTAATACATGTATAGAGAAAAATATAACTTTATTGGTGCAATCTATAATGTTTAATTTGATAAACAGAACATGGACATTTGACACCAACAATGGGTGTATCACATAATGGCCTCTTCCCTAAAAAAGAGCCAAGGGTCAGAAGGGTCAGTTCCCACCACCACATCCCTGTTGGACAGAGCAATGACCCATCCGTTGTTGAGGATTCTGAATAATCCTAGAGGAAATATGGGGAATACAGATCTGGGGTGATGAGAGGCAGTGAGTTTGGGCTCCTAATACAAGAGTTTTGTCCCCAAAGCTCACCATTGGCAGTTCCTTCCCTGGGTCTCCTGTTAGACAAAGCAGTGTACCTTGCTCATTGGCTGTGTGGTCACAAGATAAAATCTCTCCAGAGACTATTCCCAGGTTGAATCCTGACTAAAGAAACATGGGGTCTCTCTCTGTCCAGTTTTTTATAATTGCACAGCTATTGAGACTCCATTCACAATGGGCACGATGAAGGCAGCTCAGCTGCTGATGGCCAGAGTATTATCTGTCCTGGCCCCACTTCTCCAGACACAGGCATGTATTGGGTCTAGGGTTCAATTTGAGCAAACAGATACTTAGAACTGGACTTGCTTTCTGAGAGTGCCAGGCTAGGAAGTTGTTAATACTCTGGCCACACCTCAGGTGACACTGACTCTCTCTCCTGAACACAGGAAAGGAGGCTAGAGATAGGATCCACATAAATCCTTTCTGGCATCTACATGCAGAGCAAGCATGAACATCCCAATAACAAGAAGTAGTTCATTCAGTCTGATGAAATTCTGATCAGAAAGCACAACAGATTTACAAGCTTATCATGAAGGGAACATTTCTCCTTAGTGGAAACAAACTGAGGATGAAGCCTAAGTCCTCTTTCCTCCCCAGAGAGGCAGATCATCAGGAGAAAGCAGGCAAAATTGGGTCCCCATGTCCTTGATCTGCCTTCTGAGACTGATCCTGCTCAAAGAGGGTGTGGTGGTATATTCGACTTCTCATATTGCCACGCCAAAATACACTAGGCTGTGTGGATTAAACTTCAGATGTTTATTTTCACAATTATGGTGAATGGAAAGTTCAAGACCAGGATTCAGCACAGTTCAGTTTCTGACAAAGACTTTCTTTCGGGTTTGCAGATGCCACCTTCTCACCTTGTTCTCACATGGCCTTTGCATAAGGGACAGGGGGACAAAGAGAGAGGGAAAAGAAAAGCTCTCTGGTTTCTATTCTGAAAGAAAGGAATCCTATAGACTAAGGGCCTCGCCCTTATAACCTCAATTACCTCATTATAGGCCTATTTCCTTGAACTACATTGGGAATTAGGGCTTCAGCCAGAATTCAAGGGTCACATTTCAGTCCACAGCTAAGGGGACCCAGGAAGACAGTGGGGAGGAGCAAGGTTGTGCTTCCAGTGTCAGAGCACAAAGCACAGAGAGGGTTTCCCCACAACTCAGCACATTGGCAGCTCCTCCCAGGTGCTCCAGGTCACACATGAGACCTCATTCTAACCTTAGTAGCTTTCTGTCAAAATGGGACAGGATCACCCTTACTATCTAAAATCAATGATCGCGCTCTCTCTCTGGTTTATTGTGAGGTTTGTTTGCCATCTAGAGGCCAATGTTTGACATAACTACTTATGGGATTTTAATTTTGTGAGTGAAAATAAATAAATTTAAACTCAACTCTTGTACATTGAATCTGTATCAAATTGAGGCCAACTGAAGAACTTAAAATGAGTCTGAGGAAATAAAAAGACATATATCTTTCAAACAAGAACAGTGTGAATCACAAGACTTTTTTTTTTTTTACACCAATGACTTTTTAGTAGTAATAATAACTGGTAAATGACAACTTCAATAGGCTGTCACTAATATAATTTTACACTCAAAAAATTATTTTCAAGGATCATGTTAACACAATTTCAAATTAAAAAACACAAGCATGCAATGTGGGTTTATCAACAGATCCACTCATTGGAAAACTTCTCAAATGTGTGCTTGAGAGAAAAAAAAAATGTTCACTGATGGAAACCTTGAGTATTTTTTTTTTTTGTACTTTAAGAAGAAAGCAATATTTTCTTCACTGTTTTGTAGCTCATGCTGGCTGAGGAATAGAAATGAGGAGGACTGATAGTGAAGAAGGAAAGCTGTCTGCTGAGGATGGTGGGGCCTCCAGCCCAGCTGAGTGACCTAACACAGCAGAGCCACCCACACCACGAAGACCACCGGCTGGCCTGTGGTCTCTTATGTCACAGACAAATAAATTTGTTACATTTAATCTATCATATTTTTAGGTTTCTTTGTAGCAGCCATTCTATTTTCCTCTGAGTCTTTTTGGTATCCCTTTTAGTTTTATTTAGCGTATTTTTGTATCTATGGTATTTGAGAAAACAGCCCCTTGGAATATTGCATCATGTGGATATTATGTTTGTAGTTTTTTTTTAATGTATCTGACTACCTTGAGTCAATTGGGGCCTTATCCCCAACCCACATCAGAAACTCAAGGTCACAAACTGTGGTCAGTCAGATGAGGGATAAAGATGACCCTGGCATTGCTTAACTCTTGCTCTTGCGACTTGCACTTTGGTTTCTTCTATTGCATCCAGCAGTGACATTTAAAATCAATGATGTACTTATTATTACCTTTAAATAATAAATTGTCTTATACTTTTTTATGTGAGGTTTCCATTCTGCCTCATTTTTATATAAATATTGTATATAACTGCTAAACCTTACAAAAATGATGCCTTGGAAACCCAAAAGAATCAAAAGGAAAAACAAATAACCATATTAAAAAGTGGGTAAAGACATGAACAGACACTTTTCAAAAGAAGACATACAAGGGGACAACAGAGATATAAAAAATTTCTCAGCATCACTAACCATTAGAGAAATGCAAATCAAAACCACAGCAGAATACCATCTCACACCAGTGGAATGGCTACTGTTAAAAAGCAAAAAACCAACAGATGTTGTCAAGGTTGCGGAGAAAATGGAAATCTCATACACTGCTGAAGAAAACGTAAGTTTGTTCAGCCTTCATAGAAAGCACTTTGGACATTTTGCAAAGACTAAAAATAGATTTGTCATTTGACCCACAAATCCCACTACTGGACATATGCCCCCCAAAAAGCATAAATCATTTGACCAAAAAGACACCTGCACTTGTGTATTTATCACAACATTAATCCAATAACAAAAAGTTGGAACTGACTTAAGTGCCATCAGTGGCAGACTGGACAAGGAAAATCTGGTACCTATACACCATGGAATATTAGACTGCCATTGAAAATGAAATCATGTATTTTGCAGCAACATGGATGTAACTGATTACTATCATCCTAAGTGAATTAACTCAGAAAACAGAAACAAACAAAAAAAGCACTGTGAGTTCTCGCTTATAAGTGGGAGCTTAACACTGGGGACACATGAACCTAGGATGAGCACAACAGATACTGGGGACTCATAAAGAAGGGAAATAGGAAGGAATATAAAGGTTGAAAACCCACTCGTTGGTTAACATGCTTCCCACCTGGGCGATGGGCTAGGGAGTCACCCAAACCTCACCATCACACAATACACCTGTGTAACAAGTCTGTATGCGCCCCTTAAATCAAAAATAAAATAATGAAAAACATATTAAAAAATAATTTTTTAAAAGGAAATGAAATCTTGGAATTTTAATTGCACTTGCCATGGAATCCATTTCCTTGGCATTTCAAACATATATTATACCTTTACTCTGAAGCAGATTTGTTTTGGTTTTGTTGTTTCAAATCTTCTATGTCTATCACACTGTGTTATGACATGTAACTGACATGAATCGTTACTAAGTTCAGTATCACTTAGAACACAATTTTAATTGGAATCTATTGAAAGCATAAATTTTAAATGCTTTTACATTTAAAATACAGAATTGATATTCATTTTCAAGACATAATGTCGTATGAAAGTAATGCATTTTTGTATGCTCTGAAACATTTTCTTGCAACAACATAGTGCCATATTTGTCATCTTCAAGATAGTATCTAGATTAAATACCTTAAAATTATATAAATTTTAAAGAAAAAGGTCATATAGTGCTGTATTATTCTATAATACAATGAAATAAACTTTATGTTCTCCACCTGTGAGTTTATGATATTTATTTTCATAGCTCATTTTTGGATTTGCAAGATCTCCCTTTTCACTCCACAAAAGGAAATTGAAGGAAATCAAAGTCTTTTAGCATTACAGTTTATATGCACCAATAATATGCACAGTCTATTTCAATAGTCAAAAGTCAAACATTTTTACTAGTTGTTCTTAGCCATACTACCCCCGAGGAAAGCTAATGTAGGATGCTTTCTCCAACATGACACTGGAAAGGGAAGTTTGGCATAAATGATAAAGGAGATTACAAATTAGGAAAGTGGGGAAATACCAATTTCCAAATATCACTAAATATTATATTCTATAAAATAAACCCCAAACTGGTCATTTCTGCCATGGATTCCACTTGTGTTGCCACAAGTCTGCATCCATGATCTGCATGTCCTATGGTCTAAATTTACTTGACAAGTATAGGCAGGACAGGGAGGAAGGAGATGAGCTTTCATTTACTCTCCCTTCATCATCACTGGTTGCCCAAGGATATTGGAACACCTGAGTTCTCCGACTGCTGATGCCACTTCCAGGCTGTGGCAGCCAATGAGGCCTTAACATGAGAAACCTGAGAGGCCGCTGAGGTTCTCATGGAACAGAGTACTCAACAGCAAGCTCTTCACTGAGGTTTCCAACAACTTCATCTTCTGCAGACTCAGAGAATCTGCTGAGCTGCTCCTCAGACAAGCAGTGGGGTCACCCAGCACAGAGGTTTATGTTCAGGGCTCTAGCCCTGTGGGAGGAGCGTGTGTATGTTACATGCAGTAATAAAGCCCGACATCCTCAGTCTCCACTCTGCTGATTTTCAGTGTGAAATCTGTGCCCAACGCACTGCCACTGAACCTTTCTGGGACCCAGAGGCCGTGTTGGAAACCCTATAGATTAGGATCTGTGGAGATTGGCCTGGCTTCTGCAGGTACCGGTCCAAATAGGTGTTTCTATTACTATGTAAGAGACTCTGACTAGACCTACAGGAGATGGAGGCTGGCTCTCCAGGGGTGACAGGCAGAGAGAATGGAGTCTGGTTCATCACAACATCCACACTCGTTCCTAAAATAATGAGAGAGAAGTTCAAGGTTTTATAAAATATTATGAGCAAGTTTCAGGTTTATCTTGTGATATTGATTTATGGTTAACCTTTTTTATAAAATTTGATTCATACTGTAAGAAATAAACAATGTAAAATGAACCCAATAGCTGTAATGCAAAAAATACCTTTATGTTTTTTAAGACATTAATCAGAGCACTGGTCATTGATCCTTTTAGAAGTTTCCTAACAATCAAGGACAAAATATGAGTTCCCTGCCCTTGAGCATAGGATATAGGCTTCTAACACATGGTCAGAAAAACATAGGAAACAGTGACATCCCCAGAGCTCACTCTTTTACCGAATTCGCCTTCTGCATTTCCCTTTTGTCATTGCCATGGACCCAGAGCATCAGCAACCCCAGAAACTGAGCAAGAAACTTCATTTTGAGCTGCTGAGCTGAGGAGTATCGATCAGTCAAGACAAGATTACAGCCGATCTTTTATCGCAGACTCATAAGGGAAGTTCCTCCCTAGAGGACACTATGAAAATCCCCTTGTGGGTCCAGTGGTGTGAAATGAGTCAGTGAGAGTGGGTGTCTCTCTTGTGAGCAATGTGATATAAAATATTTATTGAGAGCTAAACAATAGGTGCGCACGAATATACAGGTGAAATAACATACAGAGAGAAATCCCTCACAACGAGGGCCTGTCCAGAGGCTGATGTGCCAGTTACTACTCAGAAGAGGAAAGGGGCACTGGGAAGGGGCTGATGTGTCACAAAGAAGCACAGTGGAGAGTCTTTGATCAAGAAACTCCAGAAGGCAGCATTCATTTGAGGTTTTCTTAACCTAGGGTTTATCTATTGCCAGCAAATATGGGTAAGATTTCTTGAAATGTGCACTATAAGCATTCTTTAGATATATAGGCATATACTTGTTTGGCCTGTTTTTGAAATGATTTGGTTGTAAAATATGAATCTGCCCCAGACTATTGAGGAATCTACTTACATTTAGAAATAAACAACATGGGGACAGTGTACACAGGTCATCTTTGGTTCATTTATGTAACACTGTTTCACATTCTATAGACTTTGTTCTCTAGACTGTATGAGTCCCAATCCTCACTGTTTTGAAACAGATTGGGGTCACACAGAGGCCTTTTCCCCACCTGAACCTCAATCAAGGTGGGTTTTTGTTCATTTGTTTTTCTTTCCTGAATCAAGGTGGGAATTTGTCTCTGCATGAGAATTGAGACCAAGCCATCAGCAGAGGAAGCTTCCCTCTGTGAAGCTGCAGGTCCCATGGTCTGGACTCCTAGTTCCCAGAAACCTGGGATTGAAGCTGGTCCCATTTTCTCACTAACTGCAAATTGTCACTGACTGGAGCATAGATTTATTGATAAATATTATGGTACACATAAAGCTCAAAAACTCCATTGACGCACACATGTTATGCTTCTTAGCATCTTGCTCTCAAACACTGAGAGAAATAGGGTTGTTTATATCTTTGATCTTTCTATATCTTCAAATCCTGTTATATATCTTTCTAATCCGATCCTGGTTCAAAAAGTTTGAATTATTTTGTCTCTTTTTTTGGAAAACAAAATTTAAAATTGTACACATGAACCTGGTGGACTTTTCCTCTGTACATATTAATTTTTTTTCAGAGCCCATCTCACCCATCGTCTAACTGCACAAAGTGAACAATGATCCCATTGTCTCCCTGAGCATTCTGTGTTTTCATCATTTTTTCTCATTTCTCACCTTTGAAAAAAAGGGGTTTCTGTCCTGAGAAGTAGGTCTCCATAAAAACATAGCTTGCCTGAAAGGTTAATAATTATTTTTCACCATTTAAACAAGAAGTTTGACCTTGTGACTTTATAATAAAACCTGGTTTATTTGGTTTTATTAGAGATGGAAGTGAAGATCCCAAGAAAATTCTAGGGACTAAACTGGGATTCTAGTCTTTTAAACTGACTTGAATCTACCTTTGATATGAGAATTTGCATGAATATATCAATATATTAAGATAAGATAATTTTCTTTTAATTTTAATTTATATAGAATAATTTATCAGCAGAAAAACTGGGACTATAATTTGAGGATTCTCACCATCATAGTTTTTTCTCTAATATTATAGAGTTTCAACAACCAATAGAATTTACATATTAGTTAAAAATAAAAAATGTTAAGAATCTCAGGAAAAATCAGAGAGTAAACTAAATGGTTAAACTGACTTTAAAATCAACTAAAATTCTGCCTTTCATCTCCTGCTAAAAAAAATCAAAAGTTCAGAACAAGAAACAGACAAGAGAAAAATGAATTATTTATTTCCCACTTCTTGTCTTATAACAACAATAATAATATGGTATCTGCATTGACAACTGGAAGTGGGGACTCTACCTATGGAGCAGAGGCCTCACTTCACAATAGTGAACTTTACTTTTTCTTGGTCTTTTCTGGCCAGGAGTCAAGGATCACCCAAAGTGTAAATGCTCTATGAAGCACCAGTTGCCCTTAATATTCAGAACTTCTAGGAATTGGTTTTT
>CAUYQG010009161.1:0-15160 GCA_963574415.1 Tarsius wallacei
AGGTACAGAAGGTCACTACATAAAAGATTCAATCCATCCAAGAAATATTCATCCTAAGCATATATGCACCCAACATAGGAGCACCAACTCTCATAAAGCAGCTTCTAGGTAAACTTTAAAAAGATATTGACTCTAACACTATCATCGCTGGGGACTTAAATACCCCACTCACAACCCTAGATAGATCATCAAGACAAAAAATCAACAAGAAGATCTGGAACCTCATTGTGACACCTGAAATGGACTTAATTGATACCTACAGAACATTCCACCCAACAACAATGGAATATACATTCTACTTATCACCACATGGAACGTACTCTAAGATCGACCACATCCTCCGCCCTAAATCAAGCATTAACAAATTTCACAAGATTGAAATCCTGCCATGAACCTTCTTAGACCATGGGGGAATAAAAGTAAATATCAACACCAGCAAAGTTCCCCCAAAATACACAAAGACATGGACATTAAATAACATGATGCTAAGCAACTCCTGGGTCAACATGGAAATCAAAACAGAGATTAAAAAATACCTGGAAACAAATGAAAATGAAGAAATATCTCACCAAAACCTCTGGGATGCCATGAAAACAGTACTAAGAGGGGAATTCATATCTCTATGAACACATATGAAGAAAATGGAAAGATCACAAGTTAACAACCTAACAAGACATCTAAGGGAACTGGAAAAGCAAGACCACCAAGACCCTAACTTCAGCAGAAGAATCTAGATCACTAAAATAGAAACTCAAACTCAGGATATAGAAGACAAAAAGATAATACAAAAAAAAAATCAACTAAACAAAAAGTTGGTTCTTTGAAAGGATAAACAAGATTGATGATCCTCTAGCTAGACTGACCAAGAAAAAGAGAGAAAAAGTCCTAATTAACACAATCAGAAATGCAAAAGATCAAATCACAACTGACCCCGAAGAAATACAAAAGATTATCAGAGACTACAATGTACACTTACATGGAAACAAACTTGAAAACCTAAAGGAAATGGAGGACTTTCTGACATCACACAACCTCCCCCAGCTGAAACAAGAAGAAATTGAGATCCTTAATAGACCAATAACACTCCAGGAAATTGACCATGTCATAAGGAAATTACCTACAAAAAAAAAGTCCTCGACCCGATGACTTTCCAGCAGAATTCTACAAAATATACAAGGAAGAACTGATACCAATACTATTGAAACTATTCCAGGCAATAGAGATAGACGGAACTCTCCCCAAATCATTTTACGAAGGTAACATCATCACATTAATACCCAAACCAGGTAAAGATCTAACAAAGAAAGAGAACTGCAGGCCAGTATCCTTAATGAACATAGATGCTAAAATTCTCAACAAGATTCTAGCAAATTGGATTCAACAACACATCTCAAGTAGACTTTTTCCCTGCGATGCAGGGCTGGTTCAACTTTCATAAGACCATAAATGTAACTAAATATATCAACAGATGTAAAAACAAAAACCACATGGTTACATCATTAGATGTGGAAAAAACTTTTGATAAAATCCAGCATCCCTTTTTGATAAAAACCCTCAAACATCTAGTCATAGATGGAACATACCTCAAAATAGTAAGAGCCATCTAGGAGAAACCCACAGCCAATATATTGCTAAACAGACAGAAATTGGAATCTTTTCCCCTGAAAACCTGAACAAGACAAGGATGCCTACTCTCACCCCTCCTTTTCAACATAGTTTTGGAAGTCCTAGCTAGAGCAATCAGACAAGAAAAGGCGATCAGGGGTAACCAAATAGAAAAAGAGAGAGTCAAGTTATCCCTCTTTGCAGACGACATGATGCTATACCTTGAAAACCCTAGACAACTAAATATCACATGTTCTCCCTCATAAGCGGACCTTGAACAACTATCATAATATTATAAGAAAAAAATTGCCAGTAGTGGGAAACTGCGGTGGTACAGGTGGAGTGGGGAGATGGGATTGGCAGTAGTGGGACTCTGCCTGGAAAAGAGGGGGCACACCTCATCACCAAAGGTACAGGCATAATGAACATTTGTATACCTAACCCTGAATGTACCCCACATCCTTAAAATAAAAAAATTAAAAGTTAAAAAAAGTACTGAAAAAAGTAATTTCTATTAATTTCTCATAAAAAATAAAATATCCAGTTTTCTGTGTGGTTTATCTATTGGGGTGTTTGTGTAGATAGCAAAGGTGATAGTTTCCTCAAAGATCAGGGTTCTCATATGAAGGCATGAATGCCTGAACTTATAGGATTCCTGTCTGTTGTTTCTGGCATTTATAGAAAGATCTAATTGTAATATGGTATTATAATTTAGATTCTCATTATCTGGGCAAACCTCCCCCTGAGTTTAATTTATATTGAGACCAGACAGCATTACATATGTAAATAAATTTCTTTTTCTTAAGGCCCTCTAATTTAAAGCTATCCCAATTCTTAAGAATGCAACCCAAGGGAGAGTCAGTGGGAATTGAAGGAGTGTTTCCAATGATGATTGTTAGGATTCCATCAACTTAAAGAAGAAAAAGAAAGAGGAAAAAGATGTAACCTCAGTGAGGACTACATGGGTTTTCTGTGGGAAGACCTGGAGCTCAGCTATGGAATCGAGCATTCTCATCCCTTAGACTGGAACCATGGCATCCAGGCATTCTGAGAGCCCTGTAATGTTTTCTCACCAAGTAAGGAAGTAGGCATCTTTGTCCTTTGGCTGTGTGCCCACGCATCCCCGGGGCCCTACTGTTCCTCAGGCATCTGCAACTTCCAGGGCGTTAGGTAAGAGGGAATTCTATTAGGTCATGGGATCCAAATTAAGGGTCTTTTGCTAAATCTGGTTACCTTATTTCTGGACAATTTTTCTAATACAATTTTTAAAAATTTCCAGAATACTGATACTTTGAAGGGACCCCTGCTAGGACAGTGATAAATTACCCTGAGAGTCTGTGCACACCCTCTTGGAGGGAATCAGAACACTTTATAAGCTGTTTTCACATGCAGCTGCTTCTAGCTCTATTCAAAAGCAGAGATTGGGCACCCAAGTGTCAGGTTGTTCACATACACAACAGACCTCATTCAAGTATCTCATCTCATCAAAATTAAGGACAAGTAAGAGCACCGAGCAGGGAAAGGACTGCCAAAAAAAGTGTTGCAAAAGAAAAAAAGAATAGTTGTTCCCTAAAGTAAAATGAAGAAGGAGAGAATGCGGTCACCTGTGGTGAAAGAAAAGTCTGATGTCCAAGAGTTCAGCTTCTACATGGTTAGAGATACTCTAGTCGCCTCTAAAAGTTCCCTGTCAGAGGAAATCTTAAAATCTCTTGATTTACTTTGTGTAGGTATGAGTCATCCCACCTCTGTAAATCACTCATCAGGGTGGTTAAGAGTCTGACTGGTGGGAATCAAGAATTTCAGACTGGAGGGAGCTTGCTGTAAACCTTGGGCAGTCATGAAAATGAAGGGAAGAAAGTTAGAAAAGCAGAGATCACTAACCTGTCTGATGGTGGGGACCTTCGTGACCAATCTCAGGGCTGGCTTGCCACAAAGATAATGGTCAGGCTTGGGGTGGACTTCCTCAGTGAAAGAGACATCATTCTCCAGTTAGGCCCAGAGCATCACTGCAGCTGACTCCTTGGGGACTTGAATGTCTCTTTCCTAGAGGTGTGATGCTTGGATTGAACCCAAGACCAGGCTCTTGATTTCATCACAGGAAATAATTTGATAAAGAGTCACAGAAAGTAAGGAAAGAGCTTTATTTATTTATTTGTTTGTTTATTTATTTTTTGAGTCAGAGTCTCACTCTGTCGCCCAGACTGGAGTGCAGTGGCGGCTCCCGGCCACCGCAGACTCGACCTGCTGGGCTCCAGCGATCCTTCCACCTCAGCCTTCCAAGTAGCCGAAACTACAGGCGCGTGCTGCCACGCCGGCTAATTTTTTGATTTATTGTAGAGATGAGGTCTCGCCAAGTTGCCCAGGCGGGTCTCGAACCCTCAGGTTTAGGCAATTCACTCACCTCAGCCTCCCAAAGCGCTGGGATTACAGGCTGAGCCACCGAGCCCGGCCAGGAAAGAGCTTTAATTTGAACCAAAAGTGCACAAGGGAACTGCGATGGTCTCCAAGAGTGAGATGCACAGGAGAGTATGGGCTGCTGGCTGTTATCTACGATTTTTGTGTCAGTTTCATGTTAATTACAAGTTATCGAAGTTTCTGTCAGTCTCAAGCCACAGGCATTTTATTTTATTTTTTGCCAATTTTATGCTAGCTGCGAATCATAAGAAGATTTTAACCTCAACCTCTGGCTCAGTAATTCTGCATTCCCCTAAGCCTAAACTAAGTAGCCTATCTCAATATTAGACATATAAATAAATACAAATGGGTTTAAAATGAGGGTAAGAAAAAAAGATTTTTACATTTGCTTCAAGGACAAAATGCAACTCTACACTGTAAAACTTGGTGTTATGAACTGAATGTTTCTGTCCCACCAAAATTAATATGTTAAAATCTAACCCTCAATGTGATGATATCAGAAATTGGATTCTTTGGGATATAATTAAGTCATGAGGGTGTAGCCTTCATAAATGGGATAAGAGTCCTTATAAAAAGGACCTCAGAGGACTCTCTTGCCCTCTTTCTGCCATATGAGGATACTAGAAGTAATTTTCTGCAGCTTGGAAGAGGATCTTCATCAGAACCTAGCATGCTGGCACCCAGATCTTAGATTCAAGCCTCTGGAACTGTGAGTAATATATGTGGTTTTGGTTTTTTGTTTTTTTAAATCATTCAATCTATGTAATTTGTTATAGTAACCAACATTTAGAAAAATGGAAAAAATGAAAAGAGGAAAAGAAAGAGAAAAGGAAAAAGAGGCGAGAGCAGGGAGATAATGGAAATGGAAATAAAAAGCGAGCAAGTTTGAAGTCTTATATCAAACAAGGAAGGACTCAGGTCTCAATAAATTAAGGTAGACCAATAAAGCTTATTGATGATGCAAAATGTTAAAATCTTGCAGATGTAAATAGCTATGTACCAGGTAATGCTGTAACCACCTTTTAATTGTAGAAACTAAAGGATATGCAAGAAGAAATAGAAGAAAAATACTAGGAAAGTTTCTCATTTCTTTCAAGTTTGTGTTAAAACAACTGAAGAGGACAAATAAGTAAGCAAGTATATAGAAGATGTAATATTAAGAAGGTAGATGATACAGAGAAGTAACAAATGTTACATACTGCTGGTGGAGAACATACTCTTCTTCTCAAGAGTAAATGGAACATACATGAAACATACCAGATATTAAAACAAAGAGAAGGTAAACAGGTTTAATTAATTTTTTTTTCCAGTCATTTCTCACTCTGTTGCACAGGCTGGAGTGCATTGGCGTGGATTACGACTCACCGCAGCCTCAAACTCCTGGGTTCAGGTGATCCTTCCACCTCATCCTCCCTGGTAGCTGGAACTATAGGTGTGCACCACCATGCCTGGCAAACTTTTAAAAATGTTTTTGTAGAGACAAGGTCTTGCCATGTTGCCAAGACTGGTCTGAAACTCCCAGGCTCAAATAGTTCTCTGGTCTCAGCCTTCTGAAGTGCTGAGATTATGGGTGTGAACCACTGCACCCAGCCTCAAAATGAAATTTTTATATTACAATGCTCTCTAATCGGTATTCAATGAAAATAGAAATCATTAACAAAATTTAAAAGATTCTTAACCCGAAATTTAATTATTTTTATTAGTTTAGGTGTATTGTGACCTAACTACATATAGTAGATTCACTTGCTTTGGCATACATTTTCATGAAATTTTTAAATTTTAATTTTGCTAAAAGTTAAACTTAATGAAGCCCAATTTATCAAGTTTTTATTTCAGGATTTATATGTTTTGCATCCTTAGACCTTTTTGTCTAACCAAAATTTGCAAAGGGAGTTTTAAAAAATTATTGTAGGTCTAACATATAGGCTTATGACTTAATGTTAATTTTGGATATAATATAAGGTATAGGCAGAGCTTCATTATTTTTCATATCCATACTCACTTGTTTTAGAAACATTTTTAGAATAGTCATCTTCTTACCTGGGTATGTTTGTCAAAAATCAATTAACACCTAATGTATGAATCTGTATCTACAGGGAGTCTTTCTTTGGTTCCAGTTCTTATTGATCTCTCTTTGCTCACATTTTATTATAAGCATCAAGACAAACTAGGTGGCATTTTAACTCCTAATCTGGGAATACTTTGTATCTAATTCACTCAGTTTAGTAAGAATATTTTCTACTTTCTACATTACCATAGATGACACTGTTGATAAACATTCTTTACTTCATACTTTCTTCAGTTTTTTTCCTAATAGTTTGCATACTTTCCTTTAAGCCCTAATCCGCAGCCTTCTCAAATCTTATAAAATTGGTTTCTCCTTGATAGTGATGCTTTGACAAACATTTTCTTCAAACTCTTTTTGCTTCTAAAATCACTCTAACATTTAGATTTCTTGGTTTATTTGTTTAGGTTTGTGTTTTGCTGTCCTAACACTCTTGGGACCAAAGTAGGCATTAATTATCTGTAGCTATGTAAGCAATTGCCTTAAAACATAGTGTTGTAAAGCAGAAAGTACTGATTATCTACAGTTTCTATGGGACAAAATTCAGAAGAAGCCTAACTGCGTGATTTTGACTCAGAGTTTCACAGCATGTTGCAGCTAAGCTGTCAATAAGGGCTGCCATCATCCGAAAAATTCACTAGGACTGATGGATCCTCTTCCAAGCTTGCTCACATGAGACTTGACAGACAACCCCTTTTTTTCTAGTGATGCAACTTCTTCATAGGTCTGACTGATCTCATGACAAGACAGCTGGTTCTCACAGAGTGAGGGATCTGAGAAAGGAAAGTTACAATGCCTTTCATGACTTAATCTCAGAAGTGATATACTATCACTTACATCATATTTTACTCATTAAAAATGAGTCACTAAGTCCAGTCCACACTGAAGGAGAAGTGTGTCAAACTTTACCTCTTCGTGAAAACAGGGTCAAAAAAATTGAGGAAATATTTTAAGACAACCACAAGGCAGAAGAAAGAATCTTTCATATAAACTGGATATGCTGAATGCCATAGCAGGGATTTTAGGGATAAAACTGGATATTGTGTCATGGCCATATAGACAAGAGTTAACTTAGTTTGGGATGTTCTATACTAGATAAGAGTTTTGTGGTAGTCAGTTAAAATGAGCATTAAATAATAAACATTATTTATTTTCATTCGAGTCCTCAAAAAGATTTTAAAGTCTTGCTTCTCTCAGGGATTATTCAGCTCAAGGTGAGGAGGAATACACATTTTCTTTGTTTCCATTTTAGATTTCTCTTAAGCTCAAATGCATCATTGGATAAAAGAGTAAAGCGTGAAGAAAATAATTGAGAATTCTGTTAAGATAAATAAGGTGTATTATGATATCATCTATTTTACACTTCTTCCATGAATTTCATATGAACAATGAAATAACCGAGATTGTTACAGTTTAAGCAAAAATTGTATAGATTGCCCTTACACAGGGAAAGTGATGATGATAATACTAGAGATAGGCTAATGCATTGAGTTGAATACTTATGGGCTAAGTACTCTGATAAGCAATTTATATACATTGCTGCATTTAATTATTTTCAAAATCACATGAGATTAATATAACAAGGAAGTAATTATTTTCCTTAAGAGAATTACTTTTTTATCTATGTTAATATACACAGATATAAATCCAGCTTTTTTGAAGTTTGTGTGAGCAAGTCAGTTTTTTTACTTATTTGATATCTACTTATTTGTTTTCATTGATTCATGGTCAGTTGATTAAGGTTATTGTTATTACACGTTGTATTGCTTTTGCAGTCACCAAATCTCACATGCTTTAAAAACAACAAGCAAATCTATTTTATACAATTTCAGGCAGTTAAAATAATTATGCGACATTTTTAGACAATGAGAATAGAAAGTTTACTTTCCTAGTGTTTGAACTGTGTACTGCTCATTCATCTCTCTTTGTTCAGATCTACTTATTATTTTTAGTTTATTGACTAAGACTTAGCTAAGTTACCTCAAAAAATGCCAGTGACATTTTTTAAGATCAATTTTCTTCTATTCTAGAATATAAAGCATATATAAAAACATTCACAAATTTTAATCATTATTCAAATACAAAACATTATCAAGGTATTATTCTAATGCTTCTGAGACACAAATGGGCAAATTATATGTCTATATCTATGTATATGTATATGTGTATGTATATGGATATGGATATGGATATTTATATGTATAAGTATGTATGTATATATGTTTGAGTTGGGGCCTCAGTCTGTCATCCAGGCTTGAGTGCAGTGACACAATCGCAGCTCACCGCAGCCTCAACCTTTTGAGCTCAGGCAATCCTTTTGTCTCAACCTCCTGAGTAACTGGGACTACAGGCATGTGTCCAGCTCACTTTGTAGAGATGAGGTTGTGCTGTGTTGCTCAGACTGATCTCAAACTCTTTCGGCTCTAACAATCCTCTCACCTCGGTTTTCCAAAGTGCTAGAATTACAGGCATAAGCCACCACACACAGCTGGAAATATTTTTAATATAATTTTCCTCATTTTGGAAAATATATGTTAGTTATAGACTTCACAAAATATTTTTAAAAGGCTTCACATAAACTACCTAGAAATTACCATGGTTGACTATTTCCAATAAGTTTCTATTTATATCCATATATATGCACAGAAATTTTAAAATATATACATATATACATACATATTTACAGATAAATATTTTAAAAATAAGGTTACACTGTATAAAATATTTATTAAAGATTTTTAATCAAAATATTCTCCTGTATTATTAAATATTTTTTAAAATACGATTTAAAGAACTGCACAGTATTCTTGAAAACATATATACCATACTTAATTTTATTATTTTTGCATTGTTGAAATTATAAGTGTTGAAACCTGATCATTTTCAACTCACTGAGAATATATTTTAGGAGAATTCAAGATGTTGATATATGAGTGTAGTGGACTCTCTTAATATATTCCTCAAGAGGATTCATCAGCCATTTTTAAGATTGGCCTTCTATGTCCCCGAGGTTTTATTTTTTTACTTGGAAATGTTTTAATATCTAGCTACCAATTATAATAGCACTATCATGGTACCCAAGGCATTTAATCATACATGATTCTCCCCTCTTTGCCCAACTATATCTGAATTATCTTAGAAAGAAAAAAAAATCATTATTCTCTGCATGGTTGCAGTAAAACTAGTGGGAAGAAAGGTAATATAAAATATCAAGTAGAAAAGGCCGGGGATGCATGATAAAAATTGGACCTGGATTTAGGGGATTGGTTTCAACTCTCTGTTGAGAACTTGAATATTTTTGTGCCCTTGGGAAAGTCACTTAAATTTTCTAGACCTTTGACTCCTCATCTAATAATTTATCTCAAATAGTACTTTTAGCTGTGAGAAATTTTAATTTATCCTTAGAGGAAATAAATGCCTCAATAGATGCAATCTTATTTCCAAGTGATATATCTGAAGTCAGGTAAAAATTATACAAATTAATTCCATATACTTGGCTAACTTTACCACTGAGGTTTTTATAATTAGAGTCTGAGTTACTTGAGTTGATTTATTGTCATATGTGGTTAGAGTTCAGAACATTTTTCTAAATGATGTTTTCATATAATTAACTTTTATACCCCTGCATTCACCTCACACTACTTTAAAAAAATCTACAAAAAATACTCATACTACTTTATTGTTATATGAACATTAAATTTTTATTTTATCTCTAAAATAGTTAATTATTATTGATTGAAAGTATGTTTATATTAGAAATTACTTTGGAAGGAATTTATGTTATTATATTCAATCTCACATAGGTGGGATTTTAAAATTACTTTGTCAAAAAAGCATGTCTTAGAATCTGGTGTTTTCAACTCTCACAAGATACACTAATCAGGAAGAAGGTCTTTCTGCCAGTGTGACTTAGAAAAACAAATGGACAGAACTAGTTCAGTTTAATGTGTATGAGCAGAGAAAGAGCTTGCCTTCTCAGATATTAAAATATAATACAAGACTATGCTATTAAGCCTTTTGATATTGGCCTTGAAATAGAAAATGAAATAAAAAAACAGAAATCAAAATTCAATAATCAAAACAAATCTGGCATTAATAAAAAAAGGATAATTAAGTATCCAAAATGAGATTGGGGCACTCATTTGACACTTAGATCTAAAACAAAGTTGTGTACTCTTTTTCATGAGGTAGCCAAAATAAATTTGATATAAATCAAAGTTAAAGCAAAGATATTTATAAAATTTTAAATAAAATATAGTTATTAAAGTTCACTTTATTTTTATTATTGTATTATGGCATAAAATTATTTGTTAGCAAAACACACCTAAATCAAAGGAAAAATAGTAAATATGACAACAAAATCCACTATAATCAAAATGCAAGAAAAAATAAAGATAAAATAAAAACTGAAGAAAGCAACCATATCACAGCCAGTATCATAGGTAAAAGATTGATTTAATACCTTTTATAAACAAGGATTTCCCCCAATGATTAGTGTAAACTATTACAACTTCTATGGAAATTGGTTTTGTAAATATTTCCAAAGCTAAAAGTAGATCTATCATCTGATTCAGCAATTGACATCTGCGCTTATATGTTCATTATAGCACAGTTCACAACTGAAAGAATGTGAAATCAATCTAAATGCCCATCATCCGATCAGTTAATAATGAAAAAATATATATCTCCCTTGGAATGCTATTCAGCCATGAAAAGGAATGAAACAATGTCTTTTGCAGCAACTTGAATGGATTTGGAGACCATCATACTATGTGAAATAACATAGGCATGGTAAACCAAGCATTACATGTTTATACTTATTGAGAACTAAACTAAGGAACTGCAAAAGCAGATAGAACGGCATAATGGAAATTGAAGTTTCAGAAGGAGGAGGTTGAAAAGGAGGGATGGAAAACCACCTATCAGGTTCAATGTGCACAGGTGGCATGGAGGGTACCCTTAAAACCCTAACTTCACTACTATTATACAATGCACCCATGCAACCAAAAATCATTTGTACCCCTTAAAGCCATTTAAATTAAAAAATTGAGATTTTATAGATCAATATGAAGAGTTTATGTGTGATAAGAGAGAAATGACATAGTAATTATATAGATTGATTGGAAAGAAAATTTAGAAAGGGCAAAAAACATATGCAAAATATTTGACCACATTGACAGGCAAAATAAAGCCAATCGAAAATAAATATGAGATATTTTACCAGAAAAATTTTTATTATACATTATGTGAAATGTCACAGATTACTGTGCAGAAGAATAAACTTTCTTTAAACCCATTTATTGTAAAGCCTTCAAAGTGTATAGCCGTTATTTTATTTTATTTTTTTTGAGTTGGAGTCTCACTCTGTCACCCAGACTGGAGTGCAGTGGCTGCTCCCGGCCACCACGGCCTCGACCTGCTGGGCTCCAGCGATCCTTCTGCCTCAGCCTTCCAAGTAGTTGGAACTACAGGCACGCGCTACCACACCGGGCTATTTTTTTTTTTTTTATTGTAGAGACGAGGTCTCACCAAGTTGTCCAGGTGGGTCTCGAACCCGCGGGCTCAGGCAGTCCACTCACCTCAGCCTCCCAAGGCGCGGGATTACAGGCTGAGCCACTGAGCCCGGCTTATGGCCGTTGTTTTAGCAAATTATTTCCAATAATTTATGTAAAGCTAAAAATAGACAAATGTGTAAAGGTGTACTTAGAAAGTATATTGGCACAGTTTATATCAGTGAAAAATTGGAAACATCTTAATGTCTTTCAAGAAGAAGCAGATTTGGGATATTTCCAAAATAAAAGCTATATTATCCCAGTGGCATGCTAGCCACTTGGAGTCTGCCCTGATTCCTGAATTGCCAAAAGTTCAAATAAACTCTTTAAAATAAAATAATAAATAAAAGCTATATATATTAGTCAAAATAAAAGCAACAAATGTATGTGTTTATGAGCAGGCAAAACTGTATACAATATAAGGCCAAATACCATTCCTTGAACTGACTGTGTAAGCCAATAGACAGCAGGAGGTCCTGCATTGCCAGCAAGGCTTATTCTTTGGGCTGTCTATTGTGTTTATCTGGTGAGGTACCACAGTGCTCAGAGGAACATGACCATAATTGTCTATTTGTTGACAATAGTTTCCACATCAGTAATGTTGGATTATAGGGGAAGGACATAGTTTGACCTGACTTTATAGCCAATTGTTTAAGGGTGAAAGAAAGTTAGGCCTGGAGCTTAGTCTGAAAAGAATTTCCTTGATCAGATTTATTTTATGAGCTACCATGATCTGGGCCCTTGATTGTTTCCTTTTCTTTTTCCTGTATCTGGCATAGTATTATAAGAGACATATAATGATAACATAACTAGGCGTGTAAAGATGATAGTTATTTTAGGGTTCATGAAGACTGTCCTTGTCCAATGTCTGTGGAGGGATGCCTACCTTAGTTGTTATTCCAAAAACTGGATAAACCTCTGGTGTTTTCTTAAATTGCAGGCAGATGTCAGAGATAGGTTCAAAGTTTAGGTGTAGTCAGAAAAGTGATCAGGTGCTTGTGGTAAGTGTGAGATGTGAATCCAAGGTGTGATTTCTTTTAATTTTGCAGCACAAGAGTTAGTTAAAAATATCTGGTAAGGTCCTATGATTTGTTATAAATTGCTCTTGAAAGGGATTAAAGTAAAACAATAATTAAGAATGACAAAAATCTTAAGACATCCATTGCTAATGACACAGTTGATAAGAAAATTTGTTTATTCTGACATATAGAAACATAATAAGTATGATCACTATTAATAACATATACTAAATCATATCAGAATTATAGAAATATTCTATAATTTTGGAACACCTTCCAGTAACACATATAAGTAGAATCCAAGAAAAATTAAATACTCTTTCATATTTTACCATGCTTCATCTATGTTTTCTTTTCAATAACTAAACTTCATATAATTTTGCATATCTTATTTTCTTTTTCAGATTTCTTTTTTATTTTAAAGATGTGGGGTGCAAGTTAGGATTGGGTACATAAGTGGTGGTCTATGTACAGGTGAAGTTTGGACCTCCCACTGGACTTCACTTCACCTAGATTGGGATCATGCACCTTTATTGATGTTGTATATCCCCTCCCCATCTCCCTCCCCAGGTAGTGTCCTGGTACTGCCAATTCCTTTCTCACAGTATTATGATAGGTATTCAGTGTCCAGTAAAGAGTAAAAATATGTGGTACTCAGTTCTTTGTTTCTGTGACAGATCACTGAGTATAATATACTCTAAATCTAATTTGCAAAGTTCATAATTTTGTCCTTCTTTATGGCTGCATAATATTTCATTGTGTATATGTACCATAGATGTTTTTATCCAGCATGTTTGGTTTCATGTTTTTGCTCTTGTGCATAGTGCTGCAATAAACATGCATGTGCAGGTATCTTTTTGGTAGAATGGTTTCAGTTCCTCCAGGAATATTCCCAGTAGTGGGATTGCTGGATTGTACAGATCAATTTCTAGTTCTATTAGAGATTGCCACACTGTTATTCAAAGAGGTTGAATTAGTTTGCACTCCCACCAACAGTGTAAAAGTGTTCCCTTTTCTATGCTTCCTCACCAGCATCTGTTGTTTTTTGTCTCTCTAATAAAGACCATTCTTACTGGAGATAGATGATATCTCAATGTGGTTTTGATTTGCATTTCTCTGATGCTTAGTGAGACTAAGCATTTTGTCTGTTGACTGTTCCTATGTCTTCTTTTGAGAAAGGTCTATTCATGTCTTTTGTCCACTTTTTAATGGTACTGTTTGAGGTTTTTTTTGTTTGTTTTTTTGGGGGGCATATTTGAGTTCCCTGTAGATCCTGGATATTAAATCTTGCCAAATATACAGTTGGCAAATCTTTTTTCATTCTGTGGGCAACCTCCCTACTCTCTGGATAGTTTTGTTGCTTTGCAGAAGCTTTTCAGTTTGATAAATTCTTACTTGTCTATCTTATCTCTTTATGGCATGGACTTTTGGAATTTTGATCAGGAATTGGTTGCCTATTCCAATTTTTGTATGGATGTCTACCATGTTTTCTAAGGTTCTTATAGTTTGAGGTTTTACATTTAGGGCTTAGATCTGTTTAGAGCTGATTTTTCTGTATGGTGCTAGGAAGGGGTTCTATTTCATTCTTCTGCATCTGGTCAGTCTGTTTTCCAAGTACCATTTACTGAATAGGTTTTTCTCTCCCCAGTGGTTGCTGGTAGAGGCTTTGTTGGAGATGAGCTGGTTGAGAAATTTAGGTTTTGCTTCTGAAGTCTCTATCCTCTTCTACTGGTCTATATGCCTGTTCTTGTACCAGTAAGAGGCTGTTTTGATTATTATAGTCTTATAATAAAGTTTAAAGTCTGGGAGTGTGATACTTCCCACTTTGTTTCTTTTGCTGAGTATTGTTTTGACTATATGTGGTTATTTTTGTTTCCATATTAATTTATGTATTGTCATTTCCAGGTCTGAGAAGAATTATGTTGGTAATTTAATGGGTATTGTGTTGACTCTGTAGATTGCTTTGGGTAGGATGAACACCTCAACAATATTGATACTTCCAATTCATGGGCGTGGGATATTTTTCCATTATTTGTGTCATCTTTGATTTCTCTGAATAGTGTTTTGTATCTTCATTGTAAAGGTTTTCACTTCTCTGATTAGAAAAATGCCAAGGTATTTCATTTATATATGGCTATTGCAAATGGGGTTGTACTTTTTTATTTGGTTCTCTGCCTGTTTGCTGTTGATGTATAAAAACGTGACTGTCTTTTGCACATAGGTTTGTTTTTTTTTTTTATTGTGATATTGAGGGGTACATTTAGGGGTTAGGTACACAAATATGTCTCGTTCAGGCACCCTTGTTTGTAAGAAGTGTCCCCCCATCCCCAGACAGGTATTTACCGCCATTAAATTGCTTCCCCAATCCCTCCCACCCCCCCATCGTTTCCCACCACTGTCAGTCATTTTCTTGTGGTAATACGTTGGGTGATCAAGGTCTACTATATGAGTGAGAACATGTGATACTCAGTTTTTTGTTTCTGTGAGAGGTCACTCAGTATTAT
>CAUYQG010009162.1:0-30665 GCA_963574415.1 Tarsius wallacei
AAAAAAAAAAAAATTAGCCGAGCGTGGTAGCGCGCGCCTGTAATTCCGGCTACTCGGAAGGCTGAGGCGGAAGGATCGCCAGAGCCCAGCGGGTCGAGGCTGCGGTGGCCGGGAGCGGCCACTGCACTCCAGTCTGGGCGACGGAGTGAGACGCCAACTCAAAAAAAAAAAAAAAAAGTACGTGCATCCAGTTGAATATAATTAAAAGGAGGCTCTAGTTGTATGCAGAATTTTACTGGCAGAATTCTCTGTTTATTCACCTGTAACTTAACTTTAGACCTATAATCAGTGTCAGTCATGTAGGGATATGATATACTTAGTATGACAAAATGCTTAACTAGCAAAGCATGCAAAAAAATTCAGTTGCTGATATTCTATAAAGAATTTCAGATTTGTCTTTTTTTTCTCATCATTGTTCTTTCTTTTTTCTTCTCTTTCTTTCTTTCTTTTTTTTTTTTTTTTAGAATTTTACCCATCCATCTGGAGTTGGTGAAAGGTGTGATACCCCAGCAAATCTTTTGGCTAAAGGATGCCAATTAAACTTCATCGAAAACCCTGTCTCCCAAGTAGAAATACTTAAAAATAAGCCTCTCAGTGTCGGCAGACAGAAGAATAGTTCTGACATTGTTCAGATTGCGCCTCAAAGCTTGATTCTTAAATTGAGACCAGGTAGGTCATGATTTGGCTCATGTAAATTAACCTAATGTCTTGTGTGGTGATACTCTATTCCACTAATGTATCTCGTACTATATTACATATCTTTATTCCTGTGATTCAAATTTTTCCTTCTTAAGGAAATAGAAAATCGTTAAGCTAACACTTTTCTTTATTCACATTGGTCCCTTGCACTCCAAATGTGTTACTAAAGAAGCCTTCTCTCACAGAAGCACTTGAATTGCTCAGATGTTGCTAAGGCTTACCTCATATTTCTGCAAGGGTTGTAATGTAGATTTAAATCCTCCTTTATCTGGTTCTCCTTTTCTAAAACCACACACAAAAAATTCAGCTTATCTTCCATCTAAATGGATGCTAGTTCTCTCAAGGAGATATAAAATATCCTAACTTATTCCTCCTTCGGGTGTTCTAAACTCCCTGCTGGAAGAATTTCATGGGCTTGTTCATCTACAAACCCTACTACATAGTTCAAGAAATCATATGTATCTTCAGTGTAAGTTGTTATTGAAATGAAATAACCAGCTGACCCAGCAATTGGCTAGTTTCAAATAAATTTCAGTGTGTTTTTCTGGATTTGCTTTTCTGCTGGGGCTTTGCAGGTGGTGCACAGACGCTGCAAGTGCATGTCCGCCAGACTGAGGATTACCCAGTGGATTTGTATTACCTCATGGACCTCTCTGCCTCCATGGATGACGACCTCAACACAATCAAACAGCTGGGCTCCCGGCTTTCCAAGGAGATGTCTAAATTAACAAGCAACTTTAGACTGGGCTTTGGATCTTTTGTAGAAAAACCTGTATCCCCCTTTATGAAAACAACACCAGAAGAAATCGCCAACCCTTGCAGGTAAGTAAATGATTCCCTGGCATCCTTGTGCACTGATTTTCCAGAGATACCCCCACTCTGAGCTGCGCTTGCCAGGAGCTTGCTAACTCCCTGGCATTTCCGTCTCGTCTGGTTGGATCTTAGCATTCTCCCAATGACCTAGGTTGTTTGCAGCCAAGGTGAGATCATCTTAACAGCGTGGTTCTAGCCATGTCCTTGCAGTATCTGCAGCGTCTGCCTCCCTGTGTAGCTCAGGATGTGGCAAACTGGGATTTTTGTGATGCAGACAAAGGGACTAAGTCTCACTGTAGGTTCCATTGGCTTGTGCCCAGCCCCTCAAAGACATTCTGTCCTCAGTGACCACCACTTTCTGAGATTATTTGACAGTAACCTACACTTTCTCCAAGTCTTTCTCTACAACAATGACTTCTGCCAAAATAATAATTTTTGCAGCTTCCTCTGACGTACTTTGGGGAATGTGGGTTTCTCTTATTGCTTTGGAGAAGGCCTGTGCAGACTTCACTGCTATTAGACTCAGGAGTAAATGAGACAGTGACTATGTTATAATATGCTATAATTAGCTATTAAAACCACGTTATTATGCAGGTGGTGGTTGAGGGTGAATGGCTTTGTGATGGCTTTCCTGTACAGTCAATGACATGTTCAAAATCAAACTATTTAATATCCTTCTATTGAAAAAGAGCTACCACTTGCTCTTGCCAGGCCTCGTGCTGAAGGTTTTGCATACATGATCTTACTCAGCCTTCATCATAACAGCAAGTTCAAGCAGGTTTCATCAGCCCTACACTCAAAGGAAGTAACAGAGGCTCTGAGAGGTCAGTAATTTGCCCAAGGCCACATGACTAACTGATGATCTGTACCAACATCTGGTTTGGTCCAAAACCAAGGCCTTTACTACTGTGCATCTAGTATATACAAAATGAGTTTCCAGACATATATTACCTTATAGTACTTGTATACATCCAAGGCATCAATCACCATAAAAGACAAACAGCTTTTATGATGCCATTTTAAAACTGTTCAGCCGGGCTCAGTGGCTCAGTCTATAATCCTGCGCCTTGGGAAGCTGAGGTGAGTGGATTGCCTGAGCCCGCGGGTTTGAGACCCGCCTGGGCAACTTGGCGAGACCTCATCTCTACAATAAATCAAAAAATCAGCCGGGCATGGTAGCGTGTGCCTGTTAATTCCGGCTACTCAGAAGGCTGAGGCGGAAGGATCGCTGGAGCCCAGCGGGTCAAGGCTGCAGCGGCCGGGAGCAGCCACTGCATCCAGTCTGGGCGACAGAGTGAGACTCCAACTCAAAATAAATAAATAAATAAATAAAAATAAAAACAGTTCAATGTCATTTCCAACTCTAATCCACAGTCAAAAATAATTTAGCCATGAAAGGAGTCTATCATTGATTGTGACCCTTAGGAATGGTGTTTGGTTGTTTATATAAGACACAGTGGCTTAAAAAGAAAGAAATTGTTTTTTTCTCTTTGACATAAAGGTCTAGAGAAGGACTGGCATGGCAGCTCCACAAACAGGAATCTAGGCCTTTTTCTTCTCTCTGCTTCACCATCATTTGCATTTGGATTTTTCCTTCATGGTCCAAGAAGGCTGCTGGGGTGCTAATCATTACTTATTCATTCCAGGCTGAAAGAGAGGAGGAAAAGAGGGGCCAATTAATAGAGGGCACTACCTGTCTCCCCTGCCCTCTTTTGAAGGTATAAGTGACATGCAATAAGTTGCACAAATCAGAAACATTGAGTTTAATGAGTTTTGTTAATTGAATATGCCATTATAATCAAAACCCACAACATGATGCAATGTTTCCATCACCTCAGAAAGTGCCCTCATGCCCCATTATAATTTAGATTGTTTTCGCCAATTCTTGGATTTCATATAAATAGAATAATATAGTATCTACCCTTTGTGTCTAGCTTCTTTTGTTCAACGTAATGTTCTAAAGCTTTATCCATGATTTTGTATGTAACAGCAGTGTGTTCCTCTTTGTTTCAATTAATAGTCTATTATATAGACTTGTTACTTTCGTTTTATGCAATCTTTTACTGGTGGACATTTGTGTTGTTTCTATTTTGGGGTGCTATCATGAAAATGCTGGTATGATCACTTGCATGTAAGTCTTTGTATGGATATATGCTTTTATTTCTCTTAGATATCTAGACTAGAATTGCTGAATCGTGTGATAGGTGTACTTCTAATTTTTAGAGAAACTACCAAGCTCTTTTCCAAAATGAATGCACTATTTTGCAATTCTCTCAGGATTGTGAAAAGGTTCCAGATACTCCCCATCCTTGCTAACATTTGGTGTTGTCATTCTTTAATTTTAGTCATTCTAAAAGGTGTGTAGTGGTATCTCATTGTAGCTTTAATTTGCATTTCCTTAATGATGGTGAGCATCTTTTATTTTATATGTGTTTATTTGCCATTCTTAATTCTTGTTTTGTGAAGTATCTTTTCAAAACTTTTGCTCATTTAAAAAAATGAGATGGTTTGTCTTCTTAATAGTGTGCTATAAGAGTTCTTTATAGAGTCTGGATACAAGCTCTTTGTCAGATACATGTTTTACAAATATTTTCTCCCAGTTTGTGGCTTATATTTTTATTTTTCTCCCAACACCTTTGGTTGAGCAAAGTTTCTAATTTTGATGAAGTCCAATTTTAAACTTTATGGCTAGTATATTTTTTGTCCTAAGAAATTTTTGCTTACCCTAAGGTAAAGATTTCGCCTATGTTTTCTTCTAGAAGCTTTATGGTTAAAGCTCTTAAACCTCTGATCTCAAGTTAGTTTTTATATTTGGAATTAGAAAAAAAAGGTTTCAGTTCATCTTTTGTTTCCATATAGGTAACCAGTTGTTCTAGCATTATTTGTTAAGCAAGATTTTCCTTTCTACATTGAATGAGTGTGGAACGTTACTAGAGGAAATAGTTAAAATTAACAAGGTTGGATGGCTCAGCTAAGCAGGAAGCCCAGCATCTTGAACTAACAATTAGATCCTGTCCTTAATCAGACTTCTAGAAAATGAAAGTAGTTTGGCTCTTTGTTTAGCTCTGACTATATTTCATTCATCCATCCATTCATTTATTCATTTGCTCTTTCAACAAAAATTTACTGAGCTCCAACTACATACCAAGCATTGTGCTAGGTATGGGGTTATCTGGGAGAAAAACACCTGGACCCAGCCTTCAAGAAGCTGAAGTTCTTTGGGGAAACAGGCACATGGCACTCCATGGTGGTTAAGTGCATGGAGACTTTGGAATCAGCCTTGGATTCGGCCTTGATTCATATATTCATTCATAATGTGACCTTTCACTTTATTTCTCAAAACTTCAGTATTTTCCTTTGTAGGTTTAGAATACAATACTGATCACACGTAGTGGTTGTAAGCATTGGATGAGGTAATGGTAGCATTTGGGCTTGGGCCTCATTGTGATGAGTTCTCAGTAAAAACAGTAGAAGGTACTGTCAACAACAATAGAGTGTGGTTAGAGGGAGACAAGAGCACTGCACAGGGTGCAGCATGTAGGACCCCCAAGATCATGTTCGATCTCTTGAAAGGGTCATTATGTCTATTTTGTAAAGGTGTTTTTAAAAATGCTTCTAGGCAAAGTTTACCATTCAGGTTTTAAAGAGGAAGTTCTTTTTTAGGATCAATATTATATGCTTTCCTTTTCTATTGTATCCCTAATTCTCTCAGTTTCTCTGCCCATATACTATCTGCCCCCACCGCACACACCATATATACTCCAAGACAAAAGTCAATTCTTTAATCAAACTAAACCCTATAATTATAGAATAAGATGTTCTTTAGCAGGAAGGCAATGAATAAAAGGAAACAGCATAGTGTTTTTCAGACCTGAGTTTAAACCAGAACTTTGAATAAACAACTACTGTCTTTGAGCTCAGTCTCATTACCCATAAATAGGGATAATAACATTGACCTCCTAGGGTAATTGTGAGAATTGAATGAGCTCAGAACAAAACATACATTCAAAACAATTTAATTTTCATTTTCTTCTTCTCATGAACACTTAATTATCTCTAGTTATTTTAATCTAGCAGTCTTTAAGCTTTTAGATCTTAGTACTCTGTTACATTCCTAAATATTAAGACTCCTCAAAAAGTTTTTGTTTGTGTGGGTTATATTTATCAATAATCGTCTTCTTAGAGAGTAAAATCGAGGCTGGACGTGGTGGCTCAAGCCTGTAATACCAGCACTTTGGGAGGCTGGGGTGAGCCGATTGCCTGAGCCCATGATTCGAGAACAGCCAGGGCAACTTGGCGAGACCTCATCTCTACAATAAAAATAAAAGATTAGCCAGGCGTGGTAGCATGTGGCTGTAGTTTCAGCTACTTGGAAGGCTGAGATGGAAGGATCGCCTGAGCCCAGCTGGTTGATACTGGGGTGGCCGTGAGCATACCAGTGCACTCCAGCCTGGGCGACAGAGTGAGACTCCAACTAAAAAAAAAAAGAAAAATCAAAATATTGTAAAATAATTATTTACTGATTCACTAAATAATTACATTTGGAAACCTACCACCTATTACTCTACTAAGTTTCTATGAAAAATAACTACATTTCCAAAACAAAACAAAAATTAGCAAGCCTTTTGTTTTAAAGCAGAGTGATACTGTTTTACAATTTTACAAATCTCTTAAGACAATTGAATTCTTATATCTTCTTTTGCATTTAATCTGTTGCAATTTTTCTTTGTTGGATTCCATGAAGAAAGTCAAACCTCATCTAGAACTATAGTTAGAAGAGAGAAAAGCATTTAATAGCTTTTTCCAATGACTATAGACACTTTTCTTTGATATTACATTCAAATTAGATGACAGGTAAAAGTTCATTTCAATGAGGAGTCTGAAATAATTTCAATGAACATTTCCTATTGTTACATAAAATCCATTGGTTTACATATTTAGCCAATGTATAATTTTGAAGTATAATGATTTTGTCTTTTGAAAAATGCTGGTTCACTGAGTTATGCAGATCTTCCAAATTTCATGATGCAATATCAAAAAAATCACATTTGTTAATATCACCATCGTTCTCATCAGATAGGTCTTGAAGTATCGGGAAGTATTAGGAGTATTGTTACTCTGGGTAGCAGATGCAATTTTTCCAAAATTCTATTTTTCTAGTTACTACAAATTTTGTCATTGGCAAGAAATGTTGGCCATTGTTTTCCTTGAAGTAACAACAGTCTTGTTCTATTCATTTTAAAGAACATGTCTGCCAAATACTCAAGTTGGAATAATAGTTTAGCTTTCAATCATTCTTTCATGAAAAAATGGCTTTCTTTAAAAAAAATTAAAAATAAAAATGACTGGACATAGTGGCTCACACCTGTAATCCTGGAACTTTCACTTTGGGAGGCTAAAGTGGGAGGATTGCTTAAGGCCAGGAGTTTGAGATCAGCCTGAGCAACATATTAAGACCCAGATTCAGCCGGGCTCAGTGGCTCAGCCTGTAATCCCGTGCCTTTGGGAGGCTGAGGTGAGTGGATTGCCTGAGTCTGCGGGTTCGAGACCCGCCTGGGCAAGCAAGACCTCATCTCTACAATAAATCAAAAAATTAGCCGGGCGTGGTAGCGCGCGCCTGTAGTTCCAGCTACTTGGAAGGCTGAGGCAGAAGGATCGCCGGAGCCCAGCAGGTCGAGGCTGTGGTGGTCGGGAGCGGCCACTGCACTCCAGTCTGGGCAACAGAGTGAGACTCCAACTCAAAAAAAAAAAAAAATTCATTTGGTAGATTTTTAATCTTGTGGAAGAGTGGGAGAAAGATGGTATTAGTTCTTCTTTGTGTGTTTGGTAGAATGAACACTGAAGCCATCAGGTCCTGGGCTTTTCTTTGATGAGATGATTTTATTATTGATTCAATCTCCTGCTTGTTACTGTTCTGTTCAGGTTTTCTATTTCTTCATGGTCCAATCTTGGTAGGTTGTACGTGTCTAATAATTTATCCATTTTCTGTAGGTTATTCAATCTGTTGGTATATAATTGTTTATAGTAGTCTCATAATCTTTTGTATTGTTGTGGCATCAGTTATGTTCCCTCTTCTATTTCTGATTTTATTAATTGAGTCCTCTTTCTTTTTTCTTAATCTAACTAAAGGTTTGTCAATTCTGTCTTTTCTAAAAACCAACTCAATGTTATTTATTTTTTCTCTTATTTTTCTGGGCTCTATTTTATTTATTTCTGCTCTCATCTTTATTATTTCCTTCCCTCTACTAACTTCATTCTTCTTTTTCCAGTTCTTTGAGATGTAGCATTAGGTTGTTTATTTGAGATCTTTCTTCTTTTTTGTTGTAGGTATTTATTGCTATAAACTTGTTTATAACTACTTTTGCTGTATTCCATAAGTTTTAGTATGTATGTTTCCATTTTTGTTTCTTTCAAGATTACTTTTGCATTTCCCTTTCAATTTCTTCTTTGGTCCAGTTGTTATTCAGGAGCATGTTGTTTGATTTCCACACATTTGTGGATTTTTCAAATTTTATTTTATTATTTATTTCTAGTTTTATGCTGTTGTGGTCATAAAAGATATTTGGTATGATTTCAATCTTTTTAAATGTGTTAAGATTTGCTTTGTGGCTAACATATGATCTGCAAGGCAGCACCATAAAGAACCTCTATGTAATGGAGTTTAGATTTTGAGATAAGCCCTTAAGATGAGTCTATTTTTCTATACAATCAAGCAGTATTATTATTCCCCTTCTTTATGTGCTACTCCATGTCAAGCACTGGGTGGGATATAGAGATAAATAACATAGTGACTACAGAATAAGGCATAAAAAGGCATGGACTATAATGATGGAAAGTCATTGATTGCCACAAAAATAAAGAACAGATTGCTTCCAAATGAGACTGTGAGCAAGATGTGTCACCTGAAGTAAACAATGAACAAGAATGCTACTCAAAGAAAACGAACCTCTTAAGCATAGGAACAGCATGAGCAAAGACATGAAAACAAAAAAAGAATGGGATTTCTTCATTAATTCATGTCCTAATTTATCAAAAACATATAAACCAGATAACATATGAGGTGCTGGAGATACAAAGGCAAATAAAATACACTCTCTGTACTTAGGGAATTTATGATCAATTGGGAGAACATAGGAAAACAAATACATGACAGAAGTCATTAAAAGATTATTTTAAAAAGTATAGTAGGGAGCAATAAGGTGTGGGTATTTGGCTAATTCTGAGACAAGCTCAAGGAGAAGTTTCAAAGAACACTTTATAGAAAAAGTGTGATGATTTGCATTTCCCTGCTGATCAGTGAGTTTGAGCACTTTTTCATGCGTCTGTTGGCTTCCTGTATGCCTTCTTTTGGGAAGTGTCTATTTATGTCTTTTGCCCACTTTTTAATGGGGCTGTTTGTTTTTTACTTTTGGCATGTTTGAGTTCCTTGTAGATCCTGGATTAGGCCTTTGTCGGCAAATATCTTTTCCCATTCTGTGGGGGTATCTCTCTGCTCTCTTGCTCTCTGTCTCTCTACTCTCTTGGTTTCTTTGACTTTGCAGAAGCTTTTCAGTTTAATGAGGTCCCACTTGTCTATCATACATCTTATGGCATGAACACCTGGGGTTTTGACATGCCTACTCTGATTTCTGTAAGGGTGTCAAGATTCTTATAGTGAAGTTTTATGTTTAGGTCTTCGATCCAATTAGAGTTGACTTTTGTGAATGGTGATAGGTAGAGGTTCTTTTTCAATCTTCTACATGTGATCAGCCAGTTTTCCCAGCACCATTTACTGAATAGGTTCTCCTCTCCCCAGTGGTTGTTGGAGGCTTTGTCAAAGATGAACTGGTTGAGAAATTGAGGTTTTGCTTCCAGAATCTCTATCCTGTTCCATTGGTTCATATACCTGTTCTTATACCAATACCAGGCTGTTTTGATTACTGTAGACTTATAGTAAAGTTTAAAGCCTGTAAGTGTGATACTTCTGACTTTGTTTCTTTTGCTAAGGATTGTTTTGGCTATTTGTGGTAGTTTATGTTTCCATATAAATTTCTGTATTGTCATTTCCAGGTCTGAGAAGAATGATGTTGGTAATTTAATGGGTATTGTGTTGAATCTGTAGATTGCCTGTGGTAGGATGGACACCTTAACAGTGTTGATTCTTCCTATCCATTAGCATGGAATATTTTTCCATTTGTTTGTCTCTTCTTGGATTCCTTTGAGCAGTGTTTTGTAGTTTTTGTTGTAAAGGTCTTTCACTTCTCTGATTAGGAAGATGCCAAGTATTTCATTTTCTTGTGGCTATTGTGAATGGGCAAATCAAAGCCATATTGAGATACCACTTAACCCCAGTAAAACTGACCATCATTAATAAAACAAACAATAACAGATGCTGGCAATGATGAGGAAAAAAGAGAATGCTTCTATACTGTTGGTGGGAATGCAAACTAGTTCGACCTCTATGAAAAACAGTGTGGGGATTTCTAAAAGAACTAGAAATTGACCTTCCATTTGACCCAGTAATCTCCCTATTGGGAATATGCCCAGAGGAACTCAAAGCATTCTACAGAAAAGACACCTGCACACGCATGTTTATTGCAGCACTATTCACAATAGCAAAAACATAAACCAACTGGGCTGTCCATTGAAACTGGACTGAACGAACAAATGTGGCACATATACATGATGGAATATTATACAGTCATAAAGAAAGACAAGCATATGGACTTCACAGCAATTTGGATGGATTTACAGTCGATAATACTCAGTGATTTATCACAGAAACAAAGAACAGAGTACCACATGTTCTCACTCATAAGTGGACCCTGAACATTTACCATAATACTCTAAGACAGAGATTAGCTGTAGCAAGATACTTCCAGGATGGGGGGGGGAGCACGTCATCAATAAGGATACCTGATCTCAAAAAAAGGCAAAGTGGGGACCAAAGGGAGGCCCAAACTTTACCTGTATGGTACCCACTTGTATACCTAGTCCTGAATTGTACCCTACATCTTTAAAATAAAAAATATATAAATAAATAATAAATAAAAATTAATAAAAGAAAAAGTGTGATTACCAATAAGCAGTGGCTTATTAAAAAGAAAAGGAAATAATTCTGTACTCTAGAAATAAGATTATTGTTTAGAGCTGTTTAATAAATATTAATTATAATTCTTAATTAATGCTAATTCTTGCTGTTATGGAGCTTGGGATTGAATAGCCACACAAACAAAGGAGCCTGACTTAGTAAAAATTAAAATAAGACTGCTGTGTAAAGCTATTATACCCAAAGTTATTCCACACTCAGTGGAAGTTTCCAGTAAAATGCATCCCAAAATAGATAACATGCTTATCTCAAATTCGGCTCTGGGTGCATTAAAAGAGAAAAAAAAATCTTTCTGAAGAGTCATAAACCATTAGCTGATACTCACAAGCCAAATTTTATGTTCAGACTGAAAAACCATAAATCAAAAGTTAATCTGAATTACATTTGTTTTGATAATTCTTTCAGGTTGTTACAAGGTCTTTGAAGTTCCAGTAAGTAAGATAAAACAAGCAGTTTACAGTTTGAAAATTCATTAAACACCTAAAAACAAGACATTATGAGCAAGATTGTGCAGAAATTCAAACTGCAAAATCAGTTATACAAAAATTATAGATATTAGATTATCAGGTACAAAATAAAAGTAAATATATTCAAAACATTTTAAAGGGTAAAAGTATCTCAAATGTGATGAAAGTATAAGAGGATATCAAAATTAACCTAGTAAATGTAAAAAGAGTACTTTTATAAATAATTAATACTATAATTGAAAATTTTGATAACTCAATAAGTATGTTAAATAGATGATTAAACAAAGCTAAAGAGAAAATTAGTGAACTGGAGGATAAAACTGAAGATATTACACAGAATGCAGCATAGAGAAATACAAATGAAGCATATTAAAGAGCAATTGGGGAAAATTAAGGCTGGAGGAAGAAATGGGAGGCTGAGGTGAGTGGATTGCCTGAGCCCGCAAGTTCGAGACCCACCTGGGCAACTTGGCAAGAACTCATCTCTACAATAAATCAAAAATTAGCCAGGCGTGGTAGCATGCACCTGTAGTTCCAGCTACTTGGAAGCCTGAGGCGGAAGGATCTCTGGAGCCCAGCAGATCGAGGCTGATGTGGCCAGGAGCGGCCACTGCACTCCAGTCTGGGTGACAGAGTGAGACTCCAACTCCAAAAAAAAAAAAAAAGAAAAAGAAAAAGAAAAAAAAAATCTTTTGGACAGAAAAACTCAAATGGGGGAAAGACAACATATGAATAAATAATGACTAAGATTTTTCCAAAATTCTCAGTAGATTCAGGAACCCAGATGAGTTCAAGCAAAAATAAGTAAAGAGAAACCCATAAATAGGTTCTCTGTAGTGAAAATGCAGAAACTAAAGACAAAAAGAAAATCTTCAAAGTAACAGAAAGAAAAGATTGATTTTGAGGTCTTCCATGTGATTTACAGAAACATGGATGAAGCTGGAGTCATTATGTTAAGAGAAATAAGCCATGCACAGAACAGAAAGGCAAATATCCCATATTTTCATTTATGTGTGGGAACTAAGAAAGTTGATCCCATGGAGGCAGAGTGTAGAATGATAGTTATCAGGGGGCTGAGAAGGCAGGGGTTACAAAGAGAGACTGGTTAATGTATACAAGTATACATTTTGATAGAAGAAAAAAGTTCCAGTATTTGATAGCACAGTAGGGGGACTATAGTAAACAATAACTTATTGTATATTTCAAAATAGCTAGAAGAAAATATTTGATATGTCCCCAATGCAAATAAATAATAAAAAGGTCATGAATGTCCAAAATATCCTGATCTTATCATTGAACATTGTGCACATCTATCAAAACATCACTTGTACCCCATAAGCATGCATAATTACAACGTATCAATTAAAAAATAAAATAAATAGTGGAGATGAAATCTTTAGGAAAAAGTGAAACTTGAAGTAAATGTACATATTGGATATATGAAGAGATGAAAAAAAATAAGAAAGAGGACCATTTAAGAAAAGGAAAGGTCTGGAAAAGAAAATGTGTACATTGTATTTATTTTTACAATAGGAAGGAAATTGAATGACCTAGAAGAGAATATTTGTTGGAGGGTAGCCTTAAAAAATGGTAAAAAGACAGCATAGGGCCAAACTATAAAATTACTTAAACCCAAGGTAAGAGTTTAGAAAACAAACCAGAAAAAATGAACTATTTGACATTTTAGTAGAAACCAGTTTTGATAGGGAAAAGAGAGAAAGGAGCTCTGATTTAGGCAAGCTTATATGATAGATGGAATAATAAATAATTATGCATTTGGTATGAAATCCACTCTCTTTCCAACTCATTCAAAGTTGAAAATATCAGTTGCTTACTTACTTACTTGAAAAAAAGAAAACACATATTTCCACCATGAAATTTCAGCAGATTTTTTTTTTCTTTTGAGTAAGAGTGTCACTCTGTTGCCCAGGCTGGAGTGTAGTGGCACATTCATAGCCACTGCAGCTTTGACCTGCTGGACTCAGGTGATCCTTCCGCCTCAGCCTTCTAAGTAACTGGAACCACAGGCCCACGCCACTGCGCCTGACTGATTTTTTATTTATTGTAGAGACAAGGTCTCACCAAGTTGTCTAGGCTACTCTGAAACCCCTGGACTCAGGCGATCTTCTCGCCTTCACCTCCCAAAGTGCTGGGATTACAAACATGAGCCACTGCGTCAGCTAGATATCATTTCTACAGTAAGTATGCAAGTTTCAGATGCCTGGAGTTAACAGTCTTTCATAATAACTTATTTTTGTTTAATTTTTAATTATTATGGATAGGTAATAGTTGTACATACTTGTTATGTAGTATATGTGATATTTTGACATAAGTATGCAGTGTGTAATGATCAAATCAGTGTAACTAGGATATCTATCGCCTCAAGTTTTTATTATTTCTTTGTGTTAGGAACATTCCAATTCCATTGTTTTGGTTATTTTCAGTCAATCAATTATTGTTAACTGTAGTTGCCCTATTGTTGACCAAACCACTAGATTTTATTCCTTCTAAATGTATGTTTTGCCTTTTCAAATATTATCTAATTTTGTAAGTCTTTTAACAGTAGTATTGTGACATTAGAAGTAGGACTCTATAGACTCACCAGGAAAATATCTCAATGCTACAAGGTTATGCTTTGTCATTCTATAGTTAGGCACTTTTTTATGACTGGGTCATTTTTTATTCGTTTTTATATTTCAAAACCTTGCACAATTATGCACAAAGGAGATACTCTATAAATACATACTATAAACTAACCAGTGTGCTAATAAATTGATTGAATCTTCAAAAAAAATCAGACTTTTATGAAACCCTTTTCTGAACTTCAATATCAATACAAATTTATGTATTAAAGTACTGCATAAATCCAGTAGGAAAATGTTAACAGTACTTCTGTTTATTCCTCCATCTGCCAACATGATTCACAATTCACCTCTCCCCTTTCTTCACTGGCAAAAATCGACACCAGCAAGGCATACTTGCGTTGATTATATAAACCCTTCTCTTCATTGCAGAGTTAGAACCAAATGGGCTATGTATAAGAACTCCCCCATCAATTAACTGAGTCATGAAAATGACTCTGTATCCACTACACTTCTAACTTAGGAGTTCTCAACCAGGGGAGAATATGCCCCCTACAGGGCAGTTGGCAATGTCTTCAGACAGTGTAGTTGTCATAATTCTGGAGAGCTACTGGCATCTAGGGGTGGAGGCCAAGGATGCTGCCAGTCCTCCTGCAATGCACAGGACAGCCTCACAAGAATTATTCAACCCAAAATGTCAACAGTGCTAAAGTTAAGGAAGCGTGCACCTAGTTCTCACACCCTATTATTCACAGAAAGTAGTTTTGCTGAGGAAGGAATTAAACACAAATCCAGCAAAAGAATGGGAATCAGATGAAAAGGTAGCTCTCTGAAAGCTAAACACAGAACCATTTTTTCTTAGTGCAACATAAAAATCAGACCGAATGTTGTTGGAGTAATATTTTGCTTATAAATAAATTTGTGAAAGCTAATTATTTTTGCACTTATGACATTTTTACACAAGAGAGCAGACTCAAGAATTAGACTCCTTTAGTTTGAATCCAAGTCCTGCCACTTACTAATACTGTAATATCAGACAACTTAGTTTTTATTCATTAGATTCTCCATCTGTAAAATGTGAATAATAATTATATATATATATACACCTCTTTAAGTGGTTGTAAAGATGATATTAGTTAATATTGTAAAAGTACTTAAAACTGTATCAAGCATTTACTAAACACTAGGTACATGTTAGTTGATAGCACTTGCATGACTTATCTTTTTAATGACTATAATTCAAGACCATCTTCCTGGTATCAAAGTTTACAAGAAAAAAATTAGGTTCCTAGGTAAGTAGAATAAATTATATAGTAGAAGAACTATTCAGTCTGGAATAGCCTAATAACTTGTCGTTTTACTTTCAATATTTCATCATTTTAAGGCACACTTTTTTAAAAGTTGAGAATCCCTAAAATTTTTATCTTATGATCAATGGTTTCTCACACATGACTATCAGTCAAGTTACAATTGTGATGGAGTTATTATTGGCTATATACCAACAAACACAGTTGTTATTCCTAATAATTTGACCAAATAAGTGCAACCCCTTGAAGCTTTAGTCGATAAATGACTTGAGGACCATTTGAGGAAGGCATGTAAGTCATGACTGGCATCTGAAAACCTTCCTTTGGCATTTTCTGGTAAGATCAGAAAAGCTTCATCATCAAAATTTTCAGCGGCAGCTTGAATTAAGATCTTCCTGACAATAATGAAGTACTCTTTTTAAGAAGTGTGTATATCACCAAAAGTCTTCATGAAATAGTATTGCATGAAAGATATAGATCTCAATGATTCTGAGGTGAGAAAATTTAAAAACTGACTCAAAATTAGAAGAGGTGTTAAGAATGCCTTAAGCAATTATTTCACTTACATTTTTCTGTTTGTGTACGTACAAGAGTACGTGTTAAATATCTTTCATAAGCGTAAAATTGAAATTCTACTTTAAAAAGCATTTGTTTACCATTTTCTTAGTGCAACATAAAACTTTAGCACATATTACATGTAATAGCATCTTAGAGTTAATGAAATACAGTAATTAGAGCCACAGTCCTTCTGAATAATGGAAATGAGTATATCTACCAAATTCAAGACCTCCTCAATGATCAGTGCCAGACAATCTAAGATAAAATTTGCTCCTAACATCTATTCCAATGGGTTACCAAAAATATAACTGCCATATTTAATATAAAATGATACAATAATTAAGAATATTATATTCTGTATGAGATTTTTGATTAAAACTACTTGCCTATATACATGTTTACAATATTCTTTTCTCTTTTTGCTTGCTAAGCTCCTACTTGATTTTCATATCTCAGTTTTAATGGTGTTTCCTCTTGGAGACCTATTTTGATTCCCCAGACCTGGGTCAGGTGTCCATCTCATGTTCACCCAGAGAACCTTGGGAATGAGTCTTCTTTTTCTTCTCTACTACAATTACCTGTTTACTTGCCTGAAGTTCATGAAAAGACTTAATCTTGATCACCTCTATTGTGCCAGCATCTATTACTGTGTCTATCACAAACAGTAAGTGCTCAAAATTTGTTTAACTGAATATACCATGGTCTTCTATAGACACTTAAATAAAACACATTCTACACTATTAGTAAAATAATCACATTCATTCCATCAACACATATTTATTATTCTGGGCTCTAAGCTTACAAAAGTGGACAAGACAGGCAAACTCTTTGCCATCTCAGAACTTGTTGACATGAAAAAATATGCAAGCCTATAGTACATTGCATTAGTTCGTGATAAGTTCTATGGAGAAAAATTAAGCAGGCTAAAGGGGGCAGGCTGGAGTGTTTGGTTGTTACTTTACCGAGGGTGTTTATGCTCACGGATGAGCACCATCTGAACAGAGACCTGAAGGAAGTGGGGAAACTGACCAACCAGGTATCTGAGAAGGGAACATTCTAGGCAGAGAGAATGTCGTGTGCAAAGGTTCTGATGAGAGAGAGGACGTTCTAGATTTTTGGATGTTGTGCCTGGAGCAAAACATGCAAGGGGTAAAATTTGGAAAATGAGGTGAAAGAAGGAGCCCAGTCATGTGACTCCTTTAGGCCACTGGGTGTTATTCAGAATTTGATAGAAATTATTAGAGACACATCATTGGGTGAATCATTTCTGCTGAAGTTTTTTTCATTCATTAAATAAATTTCTCACCTTAACAAAGTGCTACTGATTTTGTTGCCTGGCCCTGAGGATCATGCTGTGTGGACACTGTTGCTGTACCCAAAGCATAGAGCCGTTGATGACATATTACACAATTAAACCGACTTAGGAAATGAATGAGTTATTGGGTGTAACCCCACATATAAGGCTTGGGTCAATCTTATCTTATTACTGATTAATACTAGCAATTCAGAGGAAGCCTGACTACCTTGTTGTTCTTGTGCCATTGCTCATATGTTTCTTCAGTCTGGAATGTGCTTTCCACATCTGTGTCCATTTCCCCTACTACTGACGTCAGAAGTAGTCACTTTTACTCAGGGACCCTTCTGTCCTTTGGGTACTGGAAAGAGCATTGGTGTTGCAGTGAGCATGCCTAGGACTGTGGTTTGCAAAGCATGAGTTTTGGAATCAGATAGACTTCAGTGTGTGACAGTCAATCAATCTTCCTTTCCTGCTTTGTAAAACAGGGATAACAATATCCACTCTTTGAGAGTTTTGTAAGAATTAGGATTGTTCGTATAAAAAATTTATCATGATACCTTGTACAGAAATGCTAATGAAATAATATGATTTTTAAATTTATAATCTTACATTTAAAATATATAGTCAAGCATTTGATGAAATAACTTCAGACACAACAGATATTTATCATGCCTCTCCGGGAAACTTCCACAGTCAGATTTGAGTGATGGTGATTTGTGCCTTCCTCGCATCAGGACATTTGCACAGAACTTCTGCTTGGCTATCCTCACACTAGCGTGTTAATCCCTTGACATTAGAATATAAGCATGCAATTTTTTCATATGCTCTGTGTCAAAAAATGTAGATGCTCAATAAACGTGTTGAGAGCATGCGCAGCTGGACCTCATAGTTTTCTGCAGGTTAAAACCAGATGGCTGTGTAATATTCCATTGTGTATATGTACCACATTTTTTTAAATCCAGTCCTCTGAATTTCGCAGCAACCTGGATGGAATTAGAGTTTATAATACTGAGTGATCCCTCACTGAAACAGAGATCTGAGTATCACATGTTCTCACTCATAAGTGGACCTTGAACGACTACAGTAATACTATAAGAAAAGGATTGACAGTGGCGGGAAACTATGGGGGGGGCTGGGAGGCGACGGGAGGTGGGACTAATGGTAGTCAATATCTGTCTGGGGAAAGGGGGGCACACTTCATCAACAAGGGTACCTGCACAATGAATATTTGTATACCTAACCCTTAACTGTACCCCACAATTGTGAAATTAAAAATATATATTAAAATTTAAAAAAAACAGATGAACACAAGTGGTCCTCCCCATCCTTTCCTTAACCTGCAAAGCAAAGGGGCCATGGTGGGCTGCTTCATCTTCCCCACTCCTCCAGGGTTACATTTCTTGAGAAATTAAATCCCCAGGATGCTTCACCCTCCAACAAGTCTGTGTGTCTTCCTACCCAGCATGCTTTAGATACTCCCAGTGCCATTGTCTTTTCTTCTTCCACATAATTCATTGAAAGAGTCCAGTAGGTCTAGCCTGGGCAAACTCTATCTCTAAAAAGAAAAAAAAAATGAACTACTTATAAGCCAACTTTCATTTACAGGAACTTGTGGGCCACATGAATTTAATGGATTCCAGCAGTTTGCATATAATAGGTCCTCAATAAATGCTACTTGCTGCCTGAGCCCATCTCTTCTAAGTGAAAGCTATCATTTTGTTTCTGTTCCTGATAAGTCATGCATTTGACATCTCCAGTTACAGCATATTATTAGGGCAGTGCACCTCTGGGGTCCAAGTCAGTTTGTTGATATTCTGAGTGTTGTGAGGCGTGTTATTTAAGTAGCTGACCAAAGACTTCTTGAGTTTACTGTATGAATACAAAGTTGTTTTGGGGCACACATGCACAATACACATACTCTTAAACAACCAAAGCAGGAAGCTACAGTGTTTTCTGAATTAAGTGTTATAGTTTCAACATGATAATTTTCTGCTTTTTCGTTGTTTTGGATTACTATGTTAATCTTTATGAAACTGTAGACAATAATCAAAATACTTAGGAATATGTAAGAAAATACAATGAATTCCTCCAGCATAATACAGTATGGGATTTTATAAAGAACAATTTACTGAGAAAATTTGAAATGAGAAAAATCTTAAGTAAGGAAAGAGTGCCACAGTGTGGTGGTAATAGCTCATTTATTTCAAGTCCCATGCTTTCAGCAACCCATAATCTAAGCGAAGGCCTCCATAGCCTAAAAGACTCTTCCTCTCCCAATAGCCAAGGATCCTGACTTCACAGGTCTACAGGATCAAACACTGCACACATGTATTTTTAAGAGATCGCATGAATACCTCACAGTGTACCTCACAGCAAGTTTGTCAAATAGATGGGACGGATATTAACTAATATCCTCATTTTTCAAGCAAGGAAAAATGAGACTCAAGATATTTGGATGCAAATGTTTATAAGGCACTATGATGACAGAAATGAGACTAAAATCTTCAGCTTCTGGCTCCTTGTGGTTGCATCCTGGTGAAAATGAGAACATGTGGGATTAGGGGTCAGGAGACCAGGTCTGCAGACTAAACACTGCCATGTGATTAGTTGAATGCTGGTAAGTCACTCAAATCCATGAGTTTCTAGCTCCTTTTTATAAATTAAAAAAAAAAAGAATTATATTTGCCTTGCCTATCTTTGGAGACTGTTGTACAAATCAAACGAAACAGAGTACATAAAAGAATTTTCTGCAGACTGCATAGTACTATAAATGTTATTTTTTATTACTTCCTTGATATTGACACAATATGAAAATGCTTCTGTAATATAGTAATACTTACTAGTAGTAAAAAGAAAATCCAATAAACACTGTAACTGAAACCTAAGCTAAAATACCTACTTATTCATTCAAATTTAGGATTTTTATGTCAATCTGAAAAATACATAATCATCAAATTCTTATTGGTATGTTTTCAATTAAGGATAAAACCTCTGTGCTATACGCAATATTTATATTACAGGCAGTAAAACAGAATCTGTGGTAATAGGAGGTTGTTTTTAAATATAACTTCATAGAAATTTCAAATACTGAATAAATCTTAAAAAAAAAAGCCAAATGTCGCACACAAATGAAATCAAAGTAGCTCAGTTCTCATAAGACCTAGCATTATAACAAGTTTAGATTCATTTGCTTTTGAAAATTGGCTAGAAGAGAAGAAAGCTACTTCCTTGATAAGCATATGACAACACTAATTTCATAAAGATTCTTAAAGTATCACCAAGGAGTTATATTTCTACACATCATCGGAACCTCTTCAAATTCCATAACGCACAGTATTCGTTTTTCTTTATATCATTAGTTATTAATCATAAAATGGGTTACAGAAAGCTTTGAAATAAATTATCTACATCTTTTTGTATAGCATTATTGTCATAAAGATAACATAACAACTTTAAAGTGATTTTCCACATTCACAAAAACTGTAATTAAGTTAGGTAGTTAAAAGTTCTGTCTTAAAGTTTTGTTTTAGCACTTGCATCTGGGTGGGCGCAGACAGCATTGAAAATGTGGAAAAGGTGAAGAAGACTCTTCTATTTGATGAATCTTTGACCGGTCGATGTCTTAATCCAATGGAGAGCAGTGTTTGCACATTTAGGTAAGTTTGAGGTTCATTCAACAAACAATCATGAGTTCCCTGTATGTGACAGGCACCTGGGCCAGGCTAAAGACCCAGATCCTGTGCTCAGAAGTTGCCAGCGAGGCTGGGAGACAGATAATAAATAAACTATTGGACAATGGGACAATGCTATAATGTAGATATGCGCAGGGGATGCAGAGGTGCAGGAAAGAACCACAGAGGACAGATGGATGAATGGAGGAATGAACGATGGACAGAGCAGATGACAACTGGAAAAACGGATTTTGAAGAGATTCCAGGGGTAAGGATAACGTGTAAAGGCATGTTTGAGAAAATGTTAGAAACTGGGAGGTGATTCTCTCTAGTGTGTTTGGTAGGTTTTCACTGTGTCTTTCTCATTACTTCATTTTGTTTGTGCGTATCTTTTTAAAAAAAAAAATACAACAAAATGTTTAATGAGCATGTTTGTCTTAGTAATTATGAAACTGCCATAGAGAGTAGGAGAAAGAGGGGGCTACGGGGCTGGGTGCAGGTCGGGGGAGACTAAAGAGGAGAGTCAACCCTGTAAGAAACCCGGGAGCGGATTTCTTGTGTATTTTTTAAGTGTTTTGCAGCAGAAAATAAAACAAAGAAAATAATGTTTGAATAATTTTTTCAAAAGCATGAATTACATAATCATAATTCAATTATATAATGCTATACGTTTATTTCTAAGTGTAAGAAGTTATCTCATTGGAGAAATGCAACTATATTTGCACTAGAAGACAAACTGGTGCGATGTAAAACAATTTTTGGAAGAATGCTTCCATCTAGTGGTCAAAATGAGAAATTCACTTACATGTATTTATATGTATCAAAAATGTTTGTTAATCTGAATGTTACACACTAAATTAACTTTACCTACTCACTAACAGCTAATAATTTTTATTTACTTTTAAATATCATAAGACCTAACAATTTAGTTTTACATCTGACCTCTTTATTCTCAAGAATGTAATTTCTCTAAAAATAAGTAAAATCCCCAAAAGAGGGTCTTATATTCTAACGCTTTCATATATCTTATCTATTTGATATTTACAGCCATATTATTAGAAATCTTTAGAAAATTAATACTATCTCCTTTATATAAATCTCTAAAATGGAAGCATAACAGGGTAAGTAATTCACTTAAGACCACCATAAAAAGAATTGACTTGTGAGAATGACTCCAGTTCTAGTGTCCTTTTCTCTTGATGTATTAGAGACAACTATTTTATTATTAACTCTGTTGATAAATTATGAGTCCTTTATGTGATGTGAATAATATCTATTTTGTAAGCTTGGAATTTGGATTGTATAACGTCTTCATAATGTAGTCCAGGCATTAGTGATTAGTTATTAGCTATTAGTCCAGGCAGGTCACTTAATGCTCAAAGAACAAAAGTCCAGGCAGGTCACTTAATGCTCAAAGAACGAACAACTCTCAAATCTCAGAGGTTTAACACAATGAAAGTTTATGTCTCACTTTGATTAAGCAACAACTCAGCATTCAATTGCATCTTATTAGTCTAGCTGGAGAAGAATGGAAAATGAAGGGTAGCAAATTAAAGGTTTGGGGAGGATTGCTCTCTGTCACAGAGACATAGTCTGGTTTTTTTCATATATTAAGAAATGTATTAATATATATTAATATTATATATTACTATTAAGAAGGCTTTGGGACCATGTGGGTTTGCAAAGTATTACTATGTTTTTATTTGTGTTTTCTTCTCGAAAAGACCTTAAGATCACAATAATTGTCTTGATATTTGATACATGGCTTTCTTCCTTGTACATATGCATGTCTGTATGTATGTATGTAAAAAACACCTGTGGACCTAGCAGCAAATATAAAAGCTCAAATTTTGGCAATAGGGCTACATCTAACTGTGTGGTCCCTATCCCATCCATCTGCTACACCCTTCCCAAGGTAGCCACCTTCCTTAATAGGGTGGGCATTTTCTTTCACTTTCCTTTTAATATGCTTTTACTTGATCTGTCTATCATCTATCTATTTATCTATCTACATTTCAATTTTAGTTATTTACCTTAATATTACATAAGGACTCCTCTATATTGTTCCATGTCTTTGTAGTTCATTTATCGAGTGTTGCCATTAGTTTTTTCTGTGACTACAACACAGGCTATTCATCTACTTCCAAAGGGGACATGCCTCTGGAATTTTCTCCCCATTTTTGCTATTGTAAACAATGTCAGACAAGATCCTCATGCACCAACAGGACTTCATCTCTCAATAATTCTTCCTTTTTGGTCAAGCTTATATCCTCACAGGTCTCTTAAAAACACCTTTGTGCTTCCTGACGCTGCACCTTGCTCATCCCAATCTCTGTCAGTCTGCCTCTACATTTCTTTCTGCATACCTAATTATACATATTATCCAAGCCAGCATGAACTTTCACCCTCTTCGTGAAATGTTCCATTCACTAAAATTTATAGAATTCTTTCTTGTCTCTGAATGTATAATACATGTTTTATCCTGGACCATGTTTTGGTAAATATGATAACAGTCATTTATTAACCACTTACAACTACCAGGCATGCATCCAAGCATCAGCCACAGATTGTTTTATTTCATCTTCCATACCACAGTATAATATGGGGATTATTATCATTACTAGTTTAGTGCATTAATTATACATTATCATTTTAAATATTTGATCACTGAAAAGACTCACAAAACTCAGTTTATCATCAGGCAAAAGACACACACAGCAACAGCAGGAGAAGAGTATGTATTCCAGAGTCTCAGGCCTGGGCTTCCTTGTTGTCCTGCCACTGGGCGGGGTCACACAGGATTTAATTTGTCTCCTGGTCTCAAACCATGTCAATGTTTGTGTGAAGCACCTGCATCCCAAGAAGCCTAAAATCTGTTCTTGGTTAAGAATCTCTTACCATGAGCTGGGCACAAGGTACATTCCAGCTGTGTGACCAACTTTAACCTTGAAACATTCTCCTATGCTCTCAACTGCCAGTGAAACCAGGCACAAGTTATAAATTCAGTTATTCCTAAATAATGCTGACAGGACGATACATCCTGCTCCAAAACAACTCTTAGAACCACAGAGGACAACATTTGTCTTAGTTCATAAGTTTCATAGCATTGGTCAAGCATCCGTAGTTCTGGGGATAAGCGTGGAGTCAATCCAAATCAGCTGAGGGTAACCCAAAATGTGCAGGTGAAAAAAAAAAAATCAAGGTAAAGCAAAATCAAGGCTTGGGGAAGTGAAGTATCTTCTTCCCCAAGGTCATTCAACTAGAATGATAGAGCTGGTCTGGTGGACTTCAAGCCTTTGCCCTTTGCTTCAAACTCTGAACTATACTCCCTCTTAACAGTCATTCTGAGGTGTAGCTTGCCCTAGCCACCAGATAGTAAGTGTTAATAAGAAAAATGGTCTGTCAACATCTTTGTATTCTCACAGTCTAGTACAGTGCTACCTGTAAGTAATATGCACCCATAAACAGCTGAGCAGAATGATTAACACACTTTCTCTTAGCTGGTGTGGAGGTACCTCATGGCTCCTAAATAAGCGAAGTTCAGTTTCATTTCTGCTTCTCTGTTCATGAAGTTTTCCAACTTAAAATGTCCTCCAAACTCTGCTCTCTTCCGGATCCACTCTTAAATTCTCAAGTCCATACTCATCCTCCCCTTCCCTAAACGTATATGATCACTAACACATAATTCAAAAATTTTGAAAGTGTATCTGTTTCTTTTTTCCACTCTACACTCCTACATTTCTTAATAACGAAGGTTCTTTATTTTATATAAAATAAATTTAGTTTATAAAAAATATATTTATACTGCTAGCGACCCATACATTATTCCCATATCAACAATATTGTGGGTCAGTTGAAGCATGATTAGCGTACCCATTTATGTGCTTTCCCAGACAAGTGGTCACCAGATAAAATATATGGTATAATTGCTTTAAAGTATATATATATATGTATATATATATGTGTATATATATATATATATATATATATATATATATATATAGCTTCTGAACATCTTTAATCACTAGGGCAATGCAAATCAAAACCCTAATGAGATAACACCTCATACCCATTAGGTTGGCTATTATAAAAATAATAAAAAGTAGCAAGTGTTGGGGAGGGTGTGAAGAAATTAGGACACTTGTGCACTGTTGGAATGTAAAATGATATAGCTGCTATGGGAAACAGTATGGTGGTTTCTCAAAAAATTGAAAATAGAATTACCTTATGATCCAGCAACTTTACTTTTGAGTATATACCCAAAAGAATGGATAACAGACTCTCAGAGAAACATCTGTATACCCATGTTGGCAGTATCATTAATTAACAATCGCCAAAATGTGGAAACAACCCAAGATGAACGGGTAAACAAAATGTGCTATAGTCATGCAATGGAATGTTATTCAGCCTTATAAGAAGAGAAGAAGTTTTGATACATCCTGCAATATGGATGGACCTTGAAGACGTCATGTTTAGTGAAATAAGCCAGATGCACAAGAGCAGATATTATATGATCCCTCTTATATGAGGTACCTGGAGTAGTCAAATTCACTGAGACAGAAAGGTGAATGGCGGTTGCAAGGGGCTGGGAAATGGGTGGATATGAGGAGATGTTTCATGGGTATAAAGTTTCAGTTTTGCAAGATAGAAAGGAGTCTGGTCACACAGCAATGTGAATTTACTAAACACTATTGAAATGTGTTGCCTCCTGAAAGAAGTTTTCCCTGATTTTTAAGATCTTATAATTTTGTCTCTCCTTAATTTGTTAGTAACTGCTTGATTTGTTTACCACCTCTCTTAAAAATGTTTATGATGTCATATTCATTTTATGTATATTTTACCACAATTAAAAAAAAATTAATGTAAACTTAGCTTCCTATTGTCTACCAATGTCCTGAAGAAAGAAATCCAAGGAACAGGTTATAGCTATAGGTAGGGCTAGAGGATTTAAGTTCCTTCTCACTGGTATTTCTGGGCTCCTATTCCTCAGCCCAGGTAGTGACAAGATCCAGCTGGTGTTTATTTGGATCTGTGTACCTGCCAAATGGAGAAATTTTTAAGTCTCCCTCCCTTTATTGCTCTCTAAGTCATCCATACTGACTTTTCATCATATTAGTACAGGATTTTCAGCCAAATTTGGATGATTTAGCAATCAGAAGATGTCTTTATTCATTGACGCATATAGTTCCTCTAGTTAAGAATAATACTGGATTTCCAGCAGCATGGTGATGGACCAGGTCAGACTGTGAGAGTCTCTGCCAAAGCAAGTGTCCATAAAGACTCTCTGCATTAGTGGGTGTGTGCTGATGGGTGAGTGAAAGACTATCTGAGGGGATATTTGTGTTCATGCACCCAGGGCTCTCCTCCAGAGGTGACTGCAACCCCCCACCACACTGAGATTGCAGTCACCAGCGCACAGGATCGACTACTGTTCTCAGGGGTCTCCTGAGAAGAGGCAGGGGAAAGCAGCTGATCCTCATCACCTGGTGTCCAGCCCACACCATCACCTATGACAGCAGAGTGACATGATCCCCAGGATCTGTGGAGAGGGCAGGGGAAAGCTGGAAAGGAACCTCGCCATCCATAAGGAAACACTCACTGGTGCCATTTTCTCTGTCCCGGGACCAGGCAGAGACCTGCATTGCCCCAACCAGATCTACCCAGTCTCCAATCTGGGACCTAGAGTTTATCTCCTCATCAACCTCAGAGAGACAGGAGACCCTCCCCTAAGCTGGTACAGGCACAGACAGTCAGATCTGAGTGGGAGACTTGACAGCAGTGGCAGCAAGCCGGGTGAATCCAGATCTGATTCATACTCCTCCCACAGTAGTCCATGGGGCATCTGACCCATGCTGAGAGCAAACCTATCTGCCTGCACTGAGAGCAGAGGGGAGGGGCTGGAGACCAAAGCTGAAAGGAAGTTGGAGTTACAGGAACAACTTCAGAGCAAGTTTTGTTTGTTTGCTTTGCTTGTTTGTTGTTTTTTTTTTTTAGCATTTTTTCATCTTCTCTCTTTCTTTCTGTTTTTGATTGCATTTTCAAACTTGCTTTGTTTCATTATTTTAATGCTGTTTTTTGTTTAGACTTCCTGTTTGTGTATGGATAATTTTGAGAGAGAGTATATCAATGGGGGAATATTTGTCAGTTTATGTGTTTGTATAATTGTCTGTGTATTTTTTATCTTTTCTGTCTTTATTTGTGTCTCTTTTTATTTGTTAGTGGGCACATCTGTCTGTTTTGACTCTTCTTCTTCTCTCTCTCCACTTTCCTCTCATCCTTCTCTTTCCTTTTTCCATTCTTTTCCCTTTTCTTACCTCATTTTGCTTTCGGGGCAAACTTATACCCCCCACTGCATGAACAGATTGCAAGGCCGTGGGAAGTGGGTCCCAGGGGACCCACACATCTGTCAGCACATACTGGAATCTGCAGATAGTTTCTGAACCACGGTTACCTCCTCAATTAAATCTCAAAACTGCAAAAAGTACAGCCTCCCACCCACAATCCAGCTTCAGAATTGAACAAAGTGAGAGGATCTACATAAAGAAGAATAGGAGATGAAGCAAACAGAAGTAAAAGCTACCCACTCTCCCCAATCCCTGAACAGCAGAATAAAAGAAGAGGTTAAAAAAAAGGGGGGGGGGATCTACACAAATGAAGAAAAACCTAAAGAAGAATATAGGTCTCACACAGAACCCTGGGAGGCCAACCACTGAGAATACAGACTTTAGAATTCAAACAATGACAGACCCCAGAATGACTGATGTCAAACCACAAACCCCGATATAAAGATATTAACAGAGAGAATAAATAGAAATGAGAAGAGGAAAAAGGAAAGAATGAAGGCATTGATAACGGAGATAATAGCAATAAAGAATAAAGAATACAGTAAATAACAAACTGATAAGCATGGGAAACAGAATTAACCAAGCAGAAGAAAGAATCTCAGAACTTGAGGACCAAAATATGGAACTAACCAAAACTGTTAAAAACATAGAACTGATGCTAAAAAGTCAGAACAAAATCTCCAAGAGATAAGCGATTATATTAGGAGGCCGAGCTGAAGATTAATTCGAATCCCTGAGGCAGATAGAGAGACAGAGACCAACCTGGAACAAACATTCCATGAAATTATCCAAGAAAACTTCCCTCATATCATCAGAGATGTGACCATTCAAACACAAGAGATTCAGAGAACCCCTGCAAGACAACAAATGAGAAGACTAACTCCTAGACACATAATAATTTACCTACATAAAATAGCTATAAAAGAAAAAATCCTAAAGGCAGCAAGAGAGAACGGTCAGACTACCTACCGAGGAAAGCCAATTAGAATAGCAGCAGACTGATTTGCAGAAATACTTCAGGCTAGGAGAGCTTGAAGTCCAATCTTCAAAGTTCTCAAAGATAAACAATTTCAACCAAAAATTACCTACCCAGCTAAGCTAAGCTTCATCAGTGGTGGGGAATTAAAATGCTTCCCAGAAATTCTATCCGTAAGAGTTTATGTTGCCTTCAGACCAGCTCCACAAGAAACATTTAAGAAAGTATTAAACACATAAAAAAGGGGAAAAAAGAAAGACAATGTCCTTCACAAGAATGCTGAAAAAAGATTGAAAACACACATGAATCAACCCAAAACCAAAAGAAAGGTAACACACAAATAAACAAACAAACAGCAGCAACAACAAACTCTATAAGAACCTCATGACAGGGATAAACTCTCACATCTCAATAATTAGCCTGAATGTGAATGGATTAAATGCACCACTGAAAAGACATAGAATGGCAAAATGGATAAAATATCATGAGGCAACAATATATTGTCTCCAAGAGACTCATCGCACCAGAAATGACATTCACATACTCAAAGTAAGAGGATAGGAAACAAAATTTCAGATGAACAGAACACAAAAGAAAGCAGGAATTGTGATATGAATAACAGACAAAATACCCTTTAAGCTATCAAAAATTAAAAGGGATACAGAACGTCATTACATAGTGATAAAAGGTTCAATCCATCAACAAGAAGTATCCGTCTTAAACATAATATGCAGCAAACATAAGAGCACCAACTTTCACAAAGCAGCTTCTAGGTAAACTAAAAAAAGATATTGACTCTAACTCTATCATAGCCAGGGACTTAAATACCCCACTTACAACCCTAGACAGATCATCAAGATGAAAAATCAATAAGAAGATCCGGAACCTCAACATGATGCTTGACAAAATGAACTTAATTTATACCTACAGAACATTCTACCCAACAATCACAGAATGTACATTCTACTCATCACCACATGAAATGTACTCTAAGATCGACCACATCCTTGGCCATAAATCAGGCATAAACAAATTCCATAAGATTAAAATACTGCCATGCACCTTCTCAGACCACAGTGGAATAAAAATAAATATCTACACTAACAAAGTTCCCCAAAAATCCAGACATGGACACTAAATAGCATGATGCTAAACAACTCCTGGGTCAACATGGAAATCAAAACAGAGATTAAAAGATAACTGAAACAAATGAAAATGAAGAAACATCTTACCAAAACCTCTGGGATGCCATGAAAACAGTACTAAGAGAGAAATTTATACCTCTACAAACACATTTAAAAAATGGAAAGATCACAAGTTAACAGCCTAACAAATTACCTAAGGAAGCTGGAAAAACAAGACCACCAAAAACCTAACTTCAGCAGAAGAATCCATATCACCAAAATAAAAGCCCAAATTCAGGACACAGAAGACAAAAATACAATACAAAAAATTAATGCAAAAAGCTGGTTCTTTGAAAGGATAAACAAAATTGATGGGCCCCTAGCTATACTGACCAAGAATAAGTCCAAATAAACACAATCAGATGCAAAAGATCAAGTCACAACTGACCCTGAAGAAATACGAAAGATTATCAGAGACTACTATGTACATGTGTATGGAAACAAATTAAAAACCTAAATGAAATGGAAGACTTTCTGATATCACACAACCTCCCTAGGTTAAAACAAGAAGAAATCAAGACTCTAAATAGACCAATAACAATTCAGGAGATTGACTATGTTGTAAGAAAACTACCCACAACAAAAAAAAAAGCCTTGAACCAGATGACTTTCCAGTTAAATTCTACAAAACATACAAGGAGGAACTGATACCAATCTTACTGAAAGTATTCCAGGCAATTGAGAAAGATGGAACTCTCCCCAAATCATTTCATGAAGCTAACATCACATTGTTACCCAAACTGAGTGAAGATCCACAAAGAAAGAGAACTACAGGCCAATATCCTTGATGAACATAGATGCTAAAATTCTCACAAGATCCTAGCAAACTGGATCCAACAACACATTTAAAAAATCATCCACCATGACCAAGTAGGCTTCATTCCCAGGATGCAGGATTGGTTCAACATTCCCAAGATCATAAACATAATTAAATATAACAGACGTAAAAACAAAAACCACATTATTCTATCTTTAGACATGGAAAAAGCTTTTGATAAAATCCAGCACCCCTTCTTGATAAAAACCCTCAAACTTCTATGCATAGATAGAACATACCCCAAAATATTAAGAGCCATCTATGAGAAACCCACAGCCAGCATACTGCTAAACAGACAGAAATTGGAACATTTCCCGGAAAACCGGAACAAGACAAGGATGCCCACTCACCCTTCTTTCTTAACATAGTTTGGGAAGTCCTAGCTACAGCAATCAGACAAAAGAAGATCAGAGGTATCCAAATAGGAAAAGAGGAAGTCAAGTTATCCCTCTTTGCAGACGACATGATTCTATACCTTGAAAACCCAAGAGAATCTGTCAAAAACCTCCCTGCACTGATAAAGGACTTTGGCAAATCTCAGGGTATAAAATAAATGTGAAAGGACAGTTGCATTTCTATACACCAATAATAAACAAACAGAAACCCAAATAAAAAGCACAATCCCATTCATAACAGCCACAAAAAAAAAAAAGAAAAGAAATACTTTGGCATCTTCCTAACCAAAGACGTGAAAGACCTTTATAATGAAAACTACAAAACACTGCTCAAAGAAATCAAAGATGACACAAACAAATGGAAAAATATTCCATGCTCATGGATTGGAAGAATCAGCATTGTTAAGCTGTTCATTTACCCAGGCAATCTATAGATTTAATGCAATACCCATTAAATTACCAGCAGC
>CAUYQG010009163.1:0-14166 GCA_963574415.1 Tarsius wallacei
TATTAAGAAACACTGACCTAAAATAAAAACCAATAGAATAGAGACAATATCACCAATCCATGCGAACTGTGATTTCTGGGATGTAGTCGGATTCTTTGAAGACCCACTTAGGACAAATGTTAAGCAGCCAGACACTTGGAAGGGACACAGGCACAACAAAGCTTGGGACTGCGGAAGAGAATGACCGCTTTGGGGAAATCCTGGGTTAGCAGTAGAATTGTGGGGGGGCGGTGGTAGGTGAGGTTAGGTGACTGGGTGAGAATGAAGAGGGACTCACAGTCGGGGTGAGGGCTGGAGCCAGTGTTCCGATGAGGCCCAGGGGTTCCTCCTTCCTCAGGGTTGGGCTTCGTGTGAGATCAGATGGAGAGGGACATTTGCGGCTGGAGGCTAGGACGGAGTTGGGAGTAGAATTAGGATTGGGCTGAGTTGGGACTGTAGTGAGGGGCCGGGTCAGAGTCACCCTGCAGGCTGCAGGTCTTTGTAACTTTCACAACTGTCAAGTCCATGAAACCAGCAGGTGGATGGGAGCCTCTGAGTAGGACTCCCAGCGTGGGGGGCACCTGCCTCTCCCCAGCAGCCTCTCCTAGAAGCAACTGGCAGGGGCCCTGCCCCAGCTCCCCGAACCTCAGCAGGGCCAGGGCACACGAATTGGGTGGGAGGGACTCAGGAGCAGGCAGACCGCCCCAGGATGAAAGCGCCAGGACAGTCCCGTGAAGAGTGCCCCAAGCTGACATGATGGAAGGACAGCTGCGTGCCAGACACAACCCAACCATTTACACAAGGACCCACTTAATCTTCGAGACTGCCCTACGTGGCTACATCCTTATTCTCCTACAGATGAACACAGCAGGGCAGTGAGGCAGATTACCTTGTCAAGGTCATTAAACTTGCATGTGGCACAGTTGGAGTTTGACGCAGGGAGTCTGTGTCTAGGCCGGCACCATCTGTGGCCCACACCACAGGGGGCAGGGCCGTGCCCTGGGAGCAGGTTCCTGGTCTCTCCTTCCTGTGCCCTCCTGGTCACAGGTCTTAGGCAGGTCCCAAATGCCACCCCCGCCTTCTGGTCCATGTGCTCGAACTCATCCTAATTCTTTTTATTTTAGGTCAGTGTTTCTTAATATTTTTGTTGTTGTCCTTCTAAGGAGCTTTTTAATTTTTTTTCTTTTTTTTTTTTTTTTTGGAGTTGGGGTTTCACTCTGTCGCCCAGGCTAGAGTGCTGTGGCACCATTACAGCTCACCACAGCCTCCACATCCTGGGATCAGGCAATCCTCCCTCTTCTGTCTCTTGAATAGCTGGGACTACAGGCACTTGCCACCATACCTGGCTAATATTTTTTTATATTTTTTGTAGAGATGAGGTCTTGCTATGTTTTCCTGGGCTGGTCTCAAATGCCTGGACTTAAGCAGTCCTATCACCTTGGCCTCTCAAAGTTCTGGAATTACAGGTGTAAGCCTGGCCAGGAGATTTTTCTAGACAATTTTTGTCTCTAATTATGCTTCTCCCAGTGAAGTTTTAATACCATAGACACACTGTCAATTCCTTAGAATTTTCTACATACAAGGTCATACAAGGGGAGACACCCCCCAAAAATTTGCATATAAAAATTGTGTATTTATTCTTACTTGTTTAAACTTCAGTCACTTCAAAGTCCTCTCCATTTGATGCAATACACCCACAGAAAGGTTTTTTCCACTGGTCAAAACATTTTTTGAACTCAACCATTTTGATGTTTTTTAATGCTTCTGCCATTTTTCCCCCACCTTTTCCACATTGGCAAAACACTTCCTGTTGAAAACTTTTTTTTAAAATCCAAGGAAACAAAAAGAAGTTGCTTGAGGAGAGGTCAGGTAAACAGGGCAATTGGGACACAGGGGTCATGCTGTTTTTGGTCAAAAACTGCTGAACACTCAGCGCGGCATGGGCAGGTGCATCTGTAAATCACCCATCATGGGCAAATGTGCTGAGAGATTCTCCAAAAAGAATTCACTGAAGCCGAGTGCAGCCTTTCACAACAACACTAGCTGGTCCACTGACGCCAGTGGGTTCCTAGAACATTCACCCAGCTGGGGAAGCCTGAACTACAAGGGACCCACCCTCCAAAAGAGAATTCCAGGTTTTTTGGGTCCCCCTCATGCCATTTGCAATCAGAGCTCATTTTCTTCTTCCACACACAGTCATGCCTGTGGACTGTGGTCCTTCGGAGGGCCAGAGGCTGCTATCATATCTGAGATGGCCAGCTGCCCTCCTCTCCCTGCCCAGACCCCGTGTTCGCCCCCTGTTGGGTGATATTGCTCCTGTTGAAAACGCATGATTTTGGGTAAGGCTGCATCCTCAGTAACAATGCAGGTGGTCATGGGGGCGGGGGAATCTTCTATGTGGGTGAGGATGGGCTGGGGGTGAGATGGGAGGAAATGAGGACTGAGTCTCTGAGGACACGCTCTCCTGCGGTGGCCTTGGCCCTGGTCCCAGGCTGATCCCGGGCTGGGGGAGGCATGCGGACAGGACCGTCATTTAGCTTTGTCTTGGAATCCAGACATTAGCTCCAGACCCAGTGAACCTGAATAAGGCAGGTGCTCATGGAGACTCTGTTGAGAGAAGGGTCTAGAGTTTCAACAAACTCTCCTCATTCTAAAAATAATAATAATAATAACCAAAAAACAAACACACACAAAAACCCAACCCACCAAACAAACACACAAAAACAAGAACCAGGAAATCTGGAAGTCTCCAGCCACCCTTATAAAATGCAGTTGCTGTCAAGTGAGGGGAAAATTCCTTCATTCTTGGCTCAAGGAATGTCTTAAACTCAGACCAGCTGCCTGGACTTTGCTAAAGTCAGTTTATAAATATTATAAATATCCCCAACTTGATAGCCAAGCAGATTACAAAAGCTAGCTAGCTAACCACAGACATTTTCCAAAGAGCTGGCCAGTCAGACAAGGGTGGTGGGGGATATTGTGAAACCCTGTGTTGCTTGTCCAGCAGCCTAGGACTGTGTTCACTGCACAGACTGAGTGCAAAGGGCCTGGGTGTGGAACTTACCAAGCCCTGACCTGCTCCTGAAAGTTCTACCTCCTGAAAGCCCTGCCTGACCCAGGGCGGACCCACTGTACAAGAAAGCAGATCCACCAAGAAGCAGGCAGAGGCCAGGGTGGGTGAGGCTGGGCCCACGGTGGTGCACTTGTCGTTGGCTACAGGGTCAGGAACTGTGCAAGTGGTAGTTACAACGTGGGCTTTGGAGGGACCTGGGTTCACATCCCAGCTCTGCTGTGTGTCCTTGGACAAACTGCTTGGCCTCTGTGATCTCATATGCAAAATGGGGTGACCATACACACTTCAGAAATGGTGAGGATGAAAGGAGATGGCATATACAAGGCACTAAACTCAGCAAGTCGGCAACACAATAACAAAGAGCTCTACACACCAACAGCCTGGGGGAGAAGGCATTGCCTCATCCCAGAATGTGCCAGAAAGAGCAGTCTGCTGCATCCCTCCCTGCTCCTTCCCTCCCCTCCGTTACCCTCCTCTCTCTCCTTCTCCTCCTCCCCTTATTCCCCTCTCCCTCTTCCCTTCCCTCCCTCCCTTCTGTTTCCAGTCCATTTAAGATCTAGGTGACTGGCCCCAGCTTCTTCTGGAGCCTCTGTCCCCATCTCTCCAAGCCGCCTGGACTGTCTCCTCTAGTCAGACAGGGTCACCCTGCTGGCTGCAGGCTGGAGGGATTTATAGCAGCCCCCTCCCTCCTCACCCCTACCAGGCTACCAGACAGAGATGTGGGTGGGCCAGAGTAGGCCCTAGAAAGGAAATAAATACATCAAGTTTCCAGCTGGGCCTGGAGATAAGGACACAGGAGATGAGGCTGCCGTGCAGAGACAGCAGCCTGATACATTCTTCCCCGCTGATTCGGATTCCGCAGACTTCCCTGGGGAAGCCACTTGGGGCACTTCAAAGAGGACAAGGAAGAGGACTGTGCCTGGAGGGTGCCCTTCCTGGGGAGCATCGCACTCCCTCAGCGTGGCTTCTGCAGGGACAGGCCTGAGGAGTGGGAATGGACAGCCCCCAGCCTAGGAGGAAGCAGGCAGGAGGGACATTTAACCCCACAGGGCAACAGGGGATACTGGGGCCCAGAAGGGCAAGAGACTTTTCCCAAGTCTCACATGAAGTCAGAGGAAGAACAGGCAAAGGCCCCCAGCTCCGACCTCCTGTTCTGGACCCCTGACACGAATCTGTGCTGGTTGTCCCCTCCTGCTAAGATCCACCTCCGGGAAGGCGCTTCTCCCTCTACTTCTCTGTCCCCGGCTGCCTGGCTGCAGGTGCTCTCTCCACTCTCCACGGGGCCTGATTTGGGTTCAGCACCCTATTAGGGAGAACTCCAATCCCAGGGTACAACTTCAGGTTCTCTCAGACATGGGGGGGGGCTCATTCTTGTGCCCATGAGCCACAGAGGGGATGCAGGGAACCAGAAGTGGGAGCACCTGTCTCACCCCACAAATAGCAGCCTCGCCACTGGCAAGGCCACATCTTCCCAAGAGCCTCAGGGACCTCCCGGCCACCCAGTTCTGCACATCCTCCACCCGGTCTCCCCTGGGAGGTCCTCTTAGACAGCCTACATGCTGGGGCACTTCCCAGCCCTGCCCACTCTGTGACCTCCTCTTGGCCTCTGTCTCCCTCTAATAAGGGGAAAGGATGGGGACAGAGGACCTCCAGGCCCCATGCTCTGATGCTCAGGGACTCTGGGACCCTTGAAGCCTGGTTTTGCGTGTCCCTGTCCATCCTTCCTCTAAGGTGGATGCAGGCCTCACAGGGGCTTTCCAGGCTGCTAGAGCTGATGTCCACAGGCACCAAGAGAGGGGAATGCCAGGAGTCCCATCCTCAGGGGCAGCCCTTAGCCCATGTCTGGCTGTAGTGCACCTAGGCTTGGGGCTGTCAACACTGGGGCCCCAGGAGCTGAGCCCCTTCCCCAAGCTGTGGGCAGGAGGCATCCTTCTGTGTCAACACACGTCCCAGAGGCCCTTCCTATAGGATTCAGGGGCAGTGGGAGTAATATTATCAGAGATTAAAATCCAGTCACCGAATATGTTTCGACCAAGAAAGAACAAGGCTGCTCCTCTCTGCCCTGCAACCCTCAGAGAACTGCCCTGGGCCGTCAGAGCTCACAGAGAGAGACCACAGTAATTCAGAGACTTCCGGTGCTGAGCTTCCCGGCCCGTAGGGACAAACGCTAAGGTGTCATTCTTGCTCTATACCAGGCATGTCCAACCCACCGCCCGAGGGCCACATGCGGCCTGGGTCAGCAAGTCATGCGGCCCCACAAAATCTTCACATCGTGTGTTTTTCAGCATTTATTTTCTTCATGACCATGATTGTGAATTTCTCATTTTTAAAGTTCATCATCACACCTTATTCACGATGTCGCTTTTTGGCAGCACGTACATTTGCAAGCAGCTGTTTTCAGTGACAAAGTACACAAAGAGCAAAATTCGCATGAGCATTTCTGGCAAGCACCTTGATGGCTCTCTGAGAACTGAGGCCACATCCATTGAACCAGATATTGACAGATTCGTTTTACAAAAACAAGGTCAAATTTCCCACTAGTTTTATACTGTTCTCATTTTTGTAAACTTTATAATAAAAAATGCAAAAAGAAGTCTCATTATGTACATATACTAACTATATTATATAATTTATGTGCAGTCCAAGACAATTCCTCTTTACTCGAGGTGGCCCAGGGAAGTCAAAAGGTTGGACACCCCTACTCAGAGCTTCCTGGGACCTGAAGTCCCATCCTCACCCGCCTCTGCTTCTCCTGCCTCCTCTTCTTTCTTACTGGATTTTGGAGGGCAGTTCTTTAATCAACCACTTGCTCTAAAACTTTGTCTTGGTTCTGCCTCTGGGAAGCCATTTCCAAAAACAAATGAAAGGAGCCTGTGGACAGCGAGAGACCGCGGGTCCCTAGAGGAAACTCAGTTTCCTTCCACCCCTGTGCTGTCCTGGGCGTTGATGGGGACAGTGGGGGAGAAGGCCCCCGGGCAGCCCTTCTGGAGCTTGGAGTCTGGGTGATGGAGGATGAGGAGGAGGCCCTGGGCCCAGCCCTCATGGAGTCTGCTGAGGGCCATACAAGGTGGAAATCTGAATAGTGATTACTATGGCCCTTCTCTGTGAGCTCTGAGGGTCCCAAGCAGTGGGGAACTGAAGGTCACAGAGCAGAGAGGAGTGGCAGCCTTGTCTTTCCTTGGTGGAAAAATATTCAGTGATTGGATTTTAATCTCAGGTAATATGACCCCCACCGCTCCCAAATCCTACCATGTGAAGGGCCACTGGGCAGGGAAGTGTTTTGATGCAGGGGAATGCCCCTGTCCACAGAAGCGGGCACAGCAGCTTTGGGGAGGAGCTTGGCTTCTGGGGCCACCTGTGCTGATGGTCTAAAAGGAGGCAGATACAGCATTGATGGAAAGGGGAACAGAAACTGTCAGGGTGTGTGGAGGAGGGAAGCGATGGCTCCGGCCTCTGAGGACATCTTTCTGCAGGAAGCTCTGTCAGATGGCAGCCTGCCCCCATGCCAGCTCCAACTCAACCTGCAAACTAGCCTCTTCTAAAGTCACGGCACCCCAAGAACCAGAGTCTCAGAACAGCAGCCCTGGAAGGGCCACGGGGTGCACACGAGAATTTCCATTTCAGCTTTCGAGACACGGTCTTAAGCCCTTCTCTCTCTCTCAGCCTGTAGTTTAAAGAATTGTTTTTCTTTCCTTTCTGACCTAAGTGTGTACTTGCTTGAGAAATTCCAGAGCCTGTTCCAGAGGCTGACTTTGGAGTAAGGATATGAAGATTTCGCAGTGGAATTCTCCATTGTTTTGAGGTCACCTGAAGGCAGTCAGTTTACAACCTGGCCACTGTGGGTATGGCATCGGTCAGCTCTCCAGTTGGACAAGTCTAGATAACATCAAAGCAAGATCTGCTCCCTGTGCCACTCCCAGAGACCCCCCTCATTTTGCTCTTTCCCTTTAAAATCCCCTCTCCTCAGCTTTAAAAAAAAATTTTTTTGAGTCTCTTTCTCATTCCCTCTCAGTCACCCAGGCTGGAGTGCAGTGGCATGCTCACGGCCATCGCAAGCTCAACCTGCTGGGCTCAAGCAATCCTTCTGCCTCAGCCTTCCAAGTAGCTGGAACCACAGACCCACACCACCATGCCCAGCTAATTTTAATTTATTGTAAAGATGAGGTCTTGCCATATTGCCCGGGCTGGTTTTGAACCCCTGGGCCCAGACAGTCCTCTTGCCTTGGCCTCCCAAAGTGCTGGGATTACAGGTGTGAGCCACAGCACCCAATCTCAGCCTAAAATGTTGAAATGGTCTTTGAGGCATGGGCCTGGTCATCTCCCCCATCTGCTGGCTTTTGGAATAAAGCCCCCTTCCTTCCACGACATCTCGTCCTTGTTTATTTCAGCCTGCAAGCAACACGCAGTCGGCAAGAGGACACATCTCACCTCTTCTCCTACCATGCCTGGAAGCAAAGAGGGCAAGGAGCAGGCTGGGATCACACTGAGGGTCTGTGAGTTTGGAATAAGGTTTCTGGGTACTCAGCCCCCAGCCCAGTGTGGGTCCCACCACTCTCACTGCTTCCACATTCTTCCTAAGGCCAAGGTAGGATTCTGCCTCCTGTTTCCCACCTGAATGGTAAGGTGCCTCTTTCTCTGCCCTGGGCCTGGGAGCCACGTTCAGGATGTGAAGTCACATGGGGACATCTCCGAGTTCATAAACATCTCCTGTTCCTAAATACCCCACTGAAAACTGAAGCTTCCACTGTTCCCAAAATAGCTTTGGATTCCAGCACAGGCATTTCCAAGAACAGATTTTTATCCTTTCAAGAATTCCGTGAAAGAGCCGGGCACAGTGGTGTGTGCCTGTAGTCCCAGCTACTTGGGAGGATGAGGTGGGAGGATCACCTGAGCCCAGGAGTTTGAAGCCAACTTGGGTGACATAGTGAGATCCTGTCTCTAAAACATAGCTAAATAAAAGTGATAAATAAATAAAAGAATTTCGTGAGAGCAGAGTACCCTCTGGTTTTTCTGCCCACCACAGAATTTCCTAAACCTGGCCACACATACTGTCCTGACCCTGACCGTGGTCACAGACCAGGGATGTAGATTAGTTTAATCGCCAGATAAGGGAGTGTAGGTTGGTCTAATCTCCAGATAAGGGAGTATCAGATATGGCTTATTATAATTATGGTCACTCTCATTCCAACTCCGTTTTGACATAATATTATGTTCCTTCAAACATGCAGTTCCCCAATGCTTCTATTTTAAAAGGGTTTCTTGCTTGTAGTGAACCTTGGGATTGACTTCTCAATCCCATTTCAGGGCTAGATGATTACTCTAAGACAATCAATTTCATCCCCTCTGCCAGTGATCTGTTCGGAGATGACAGTCCTACACTGACATGTATCAAGACCCAAAGAGAGGCTGTGGCTTTAAGAAAGGGACTCTGGTCTTTCTTCTTATTTTTTAGAGACAGGTTTTCCCTCTTGCCCAGGTTGGAGTGCAGTGGGGACATCATAGTTCACTGCAGCCTAGAACTCCTGGGCTCCAGGGATCCTCCTTCTTCCGTCTCCCGAGTAGCTGGAACCACAGGCGTGCACCACCATGCCTGGCTGATTTTATTTTATTTTTGTAGAGACATGGGTCTCACTATGTTGCCCAGGCTGGTCTCAAACTCCTGACCTCAAGCAGTCCTTCCACCTCAGCCTCCCAAAGTACAAGGATTACAGGCATGAGCCACCGTGCCCAGCTGCTAAGAATCCAGTCTATCTCACTAGTCTGTTGACAATAAGTGTGTTGCCCCAGCTGCTGCAGAAGCCCTCTGATGGCACCAGTGGTGCCTGAAGCTGAAGCCCCACTATGGGTGGCGGGGGAGAGAGACATAAGAACTGGGACCGCTGATGTCACCAAGCCACTGGGTCAGCAGCCCTGCAGCCGGCCTCGCATTCTACTCTGTGAGATGACACACTTCGCAGTTTCCACCTGGGACATGGGAATCTTATTTGCCGGTGAGATCTTGTCACACACACTCCCCAGACCCCGCTCCCTGCATCACCCTGCCTAGCCTTCACGGCTGTAAGTCCTGTGTGGAAGGGGAGGCTGCCTCAGGACTTCTCCCTGGGGGAATCCAGCCCTGCCTGGGCTGGGCGGGATTGCTAAGTCCATTGCCCTTTGCACGCAGGAGTGTTGCCTCTTCCAGGCAGGAACCCCCCCACACACACACCCCCTTCAGTGAGACAAGCGCAGGCCCAGATAATTACACGAGCTGCCACTGGAAGGGCTGTTGTTAATTTTGCTGGCAATGAAAGTCCGGGCCAGCACGTTAAGCTAATTTCGTGGGAGCCCTGGGAGGAGGGTCGCAGGCTGGCTCCCAGCTATTAATAATGTCGAGGCTCATCTGCACCATTCAGGAAATTCCTCCTGGCTGCCTCCAGCAAACCGCCACAGGTTGCTACTTTCCTCTGAAATCAACAGTCTTCCCATAAGCGAATGTGGATTTTTTGTTTTTCCCTAGAAAATAATTAAAGTCACAGAGCCCAATAAATACTTAAACAGAATGTGATTTTAATTAAAAACCTTCCACTGAGTGTGCAGCCACGGGTCTGTCTTCCCAAACAGGCACGCTGGTGACAGCCACAGCTTCTGGGTCCAAGTACCTGAAACTGGAAACCTTTACAGACACTAGCAGTTGTTTCGATTGCTACCTATACCTACCCCCCGTGTGTGTGTTTGTGTGTGTGTGTGTGTGTGTGTGTGTGTGTGTATGTGGGGGGGGGCTGGAGAAGAGAGAGATCTGGGGTCAGAGCCAAGACCCTCAACCTGTGGGGGAAGCAGGACACAGCATGAGAGGCATATTCAACAGACTGTCTTATCATACCTATACCCAACTCTACATGGCAGTCATGATGGCTAATTCTATTCAGTTATTGATGGGAAAAAAAAAAAACAGCTTATTTACTCAGCACTAAATGCCAGGTACTAAGTGCTTTGCCTACATCAACCCATTTAATAGATTCTGTTACATACACCCATTTTTTTTTCCTGATGCTCAGAGAGATTAAGTAACTTGGCCAAGGTCACACAGCTAGTACATGATGGAGTCTGATGCTAGAACCTGTCCTCCTAACCAGTACATAGAATGTGTATGAGAAAGAGGTGGAAGGTGGGGGAGGAGGGATTGGGGTTGGGGAAGGATAAACAGGGCTTGGTTTCCCTGAGGAGTGAACTTTCAGCTGGAAATTAGAAAAGAAAAGCAGTTTCCTGCAGGGGGTGGGTAGATACCATGGGTGTGTGCATGTACGTGTGTGTGTGTGTGTGTGTTCATGTGCGTGTGTGTGTGCTTGTGTTTGTGTGAGTGTTCGTGTGTGTGCACTTCTTTAGCTGTAGAAGCTGAAGGGTGGGAGCAGCGAGGGCGAGGAGGTTGGGGTTGGAGGCTGCTGTGGGAAGGGCTCCGGATGGCCATGCTGGATGTGCCTTGGCTTTCTTCGACTCAGAGATCCCCCCATATTCCCAGGCAAGTTCATCCAGTCATCCACATGCCACATTACAAGGGCACACACAACTCCCAGCACGGTTGCAACGGAACTGTCTGCACCATGCCACACGTTCTGAATGTTGGGTCACACGTCGAGGACTTGCAGTTTTGCAGTCGTCTTTGACCTCTTAGTGAGGTAGGAGGCTAGAGTGGCGAAACAGGAGGCTAGGCTAAGGTCTTGGGCTGGAAAGATGGAACAAAACCCTGAAAAAGTGACAGACAGTAAAAGTTAAACACTGCCTGGGTGATGGCCCGACCTCCCCTGTACTGCCCCAAAAGGCAGAACTTGTCATCAGACTCATGGTCAGCAAATCCTGGAGAAGGAACTCAGGGTGCCTTGGAGAATCCCCCAGATAGTGCATGCTAAAAAATATGAAGCCATATGCTTTCAGTGACCCCAAGTTCATTATACCATCATTATAATAAGTTTTGCATGTGATTTAGCTCCCCTGAGTGGGCTTTTCTTAGCAGATTATGGGTCAGTACATGTGTAGTTATAGAGTTACCCCAAAACTCACAATGCCAATCATAATTGTCAATTATTAGGAAAAGACCAACCACTCCCCCTCCCCATAGGATACAAGATTACAAATTTGGGGAAGCAGTGACTCACAAACACTTTTGCTCCTGAGCCAACTCCTAACTCTTTGGAGTGTTCTGCCTTTTTGCTTAATGAACCACTCTTTGCTTTTGCAGTTCGTGTGTTTCGTCCAATTCTTCGTTTGAAACACTAGGAACCTGGACATTTCATTTCGGTGAGTCGGTGAGCCCGCAACATTCGCGCCAACAGGTTCCCCGTTGCAGACCTCAGGCATCTTGTAGGCTCCTGACAAAGGCCTAAGACTTGGAGAGTGGACTAGAAGAGGACGGGGTGATGGGAGGCGGGGTGATGGCAGGAAGCGCTCGCGACGTCGGAACTAAGCTCAGTGGTTAGTGCCAGGGACTCGTCGCTGCAGAACTGGGGGCGCCCTGAGCGCTGGAAACACGATGGGGTCGATTGCAGGGGTCGTGCCTGTTTTGGGTGCGCGAGGGGAGGCTGCGGATTCCTGGGACGGCGGTCGGGTGGACACGGGCAGGGAGCCTTCTGGTCCTGGTGAAGCGCAGGCCCCTGGAGCACCGCGCCCCGTGACTGCGTGGAGCTGTGGCCGCAGCACTCGCCCAGGATCCTCCGCTATCCACCCGCCTCTGCGTCCAGGAGGCGGCATCGGCAGGGGGCGCGCGCGGACCAGGCCTGCGCTGCAGACCCGCGCGGGACAGAGGCGGGGGCGCAAGTCCCTAGATTCAGCGTTTCAACCCTCTCCGCCCTCCCGACGCTCTGGGTCGGCGACGTTGAAGTTAGAGGCCGATCCGGAAAAAAAGCGGCCAGGGGCTCCCGTTCTTAGCTCCTGGGTCTGTTTGGGGTCAGGACCCCAGCCTGATAAAAAGCCTTAGTTCGAGTGGGGCAGATTCTGAATCCGGGGCCCTCCGCGCTCGCAGCTTGGAACCTTGCAGCCCTCCTCTCCCCCCACCCCGCACCCCAACTCCGCACACCTGATTAGGTGCCTGTTTCTTTAACGATCAAAGACGTGGGCGGCGGCGGGGGTGGTATCTCCGCTCCCCGTTCCCCAGCCCTTCGGTCGCGGTATCATTATTAACATATAATCATCGGAGCCGCTCCTGCGCGCCGGACCGCGCCGGGCGACGTGCGCGCAGTCTCCTGGCTGAGCGCGGAGGCTGAACCCGGAGGCGCGGCTCCCAACCCAGGCCTCAGCGGACCCTGCCCGGGCGGGCGCCGGGCTCTCCAGGGTCGAAGGCAAGGGTAAGGGGCGACTTCCCCCCAGGGCAGGCTCCGGGAACAAAAGCGTTTGCTGGAGAGTGGGCTGGAGTCACGGGGCCCGCGGGAGTCCGGAGCGCCCGGGTGGCCCTCGCGCCCGGAGCCGCCCTCCAGGCGCCCGGGGCCCAGTCTCGCGGCCGAATCCCCGGCTCCTGCGGCCCCGGCATTAGAGCAAGGGAAAGGGGCCTCGCGCGGTCCGCAGGCCCCCGAGATGGGCCAGGGTCGCTTGTGGGGCGGGTCCTTGCAGTCCAGGGAAGCCCGATCTCCTTCCCACTCCCCAGTTTCTGTCTTCTGGTACTTCACGCCTTCTTTCAGGTTGTCCCCCCTGCCCGCCTGCCTCCCCACCGAACTCGAAAAGAACCAGAAAAGAGGTGAAGACCGGGGGGAGGGTCCACAAGCCGCGAGCCTCCACGCCCGAGCCTCCTTCTCTGCCTCCACGCCTCCCCAGCTCCCAAAAGTCCTCTGGATCCCCCATCTCGGACCGGACTCTCCCGGCTCCCGCTGCTGGCCCCCTCCTCGAACCCCTTTTCGCTGGCCGAGGCTCCAGGACCCCCCCTCAGGGTTCCCAAGACGCGGACAACTGCCCAGGACCCCCACCCCGCCCCACCCCCCTTGTTCCGCAGACAAAGAAGGCCACGGCAGTCTGGCCGCCTGCTACACCTCCTGGCCCAGCAAGGCCTAGAAACCTCAGGAACTCATTCCCACAGGGACCCGTCCCCCGCTGTCCCACCTGCAGGGCCCCCGGCGGGGACAGGTCACAGTGCGCTCACCCCTCGGCCCTTCTCGAAGACACCTTTCCCGACGGGCTCCCCGTCGCCCTCCCCCTGGGTCGGCTGGGCCGGGGGGGACCCCAGGTCCGAGCAGACGGAGTGAAGTTCTGGGTTCTGAATGAGCGAGACGCGCTGGTCCCAGCCCGCCTGGCCGCCCGCAGCGACAGCAGCAGTTGGAGCGAGGGAGGGATGCGGCATGTGAGCGCACCAGTCTGTTCATATTTAATTTACAAAGGAGCCTCGGAACCCCGGGCCGGGTGGTCTCTTTAGATGCGGCGCTCCTCGCCTGTCTCTCTTCCCCACCCCTCCCCCGCTCATTAAAATGCTCCACACTCAAATCAGGGTATTGATCTACACAGAAGCCCCAAACCCGCGCCATCGACCCACCACAAGAGACCCCCGCGGCCGGGGTTAGGGTTGGGGGCCACGTGCGTGCGCCCGGACGGCTCAGCGTCTAGGGCCAGGACGGGGACCCGGGCGTATGAGCGTCTCCGGGAGCCAGAACCCCTTTTCCTGTTCTGGCGGGCAGCTCTGTCTCCGGGGCCGCTGTAGGCAGCCGGGCGGGGGGGGTGGGGGGTGCGGAAACCGGGTTTTAGCCAAATGCCTCGACATTCCCGCGCCTCCGCCTCCTCATCGCTGAAAGAAATGTCGGGGTTTTACCAGAGACAGGGAGCGAGAGTCGGGAACAACGAGTCTGCCGAGGCCGGCTGTTGTGTGAGGGTGTGAGACGTCGGGGCGGTGCGGGGCCAAGCGGCTTGGGGGCAGTGTCTGCTGGAGAGGCTGTGGGGGAGGTTGGGGGGAGCGGAGACATGGACGAGCCCAGGTCCCCACAGCTCACCGGGCTCGAGAGGAGCAGACGTTTCGTACCACCCCTGTGCCTCTGTCGGTGTCTGGCACCGGCGCGCCCTGAGAGCTGGGCGCTAGCTTGCGCTCCGGCGAGCTTCTCCGTCCCACCCCACTCCACCCCACCCCACCCCACTCCACCCGGTGCGCCCAGGCCGGCGAGTGGGGCAGG
>CAUYQG010009165.1:0-11306 GCA_963574415.1 Tarsius wallacei
GCTGGGCTCCAGCGATCCTTCTGCCTCAGCCTTACAAGTAGCTGGAACGACAGGTGCGCGCTACCACACCCGGCTAATTTTTTGATTTATTGTAGAGATGAGGTCTCACTTGCCCAGGCGGGTCTCGAGCCCGCGGGCTCAGGCAATCCACTCACCTCAGCCTCCCAAAGGCACGGGATTACAGGCTGAGCCACCGAGCCCGGCTTCTTTTTTCTTTATTGTTGTCTGATTGGGTTAATTCAAAAGCCTTGTCTTCAATTTCAGAAATACTTTCTTCTACTTGTTCTGGTCTCCTATTAAAAGTTTCCACAGCATTTTGTACACTTCTAAATGATTCTTTCACTTCCAGAATTTTAGCTTTTTTTTTTTAAGGTGTCTATTTCTTTGAAGAATTTTTCATTCATGTCCTGAATAGTTATTAAAATGTCTTTATGTTGGTTTTCAACTTCCTAAATCTCAGTGAGCCATTTTATAAACAATCTTTTGAATTCTATCTCTGGTATTTCAAGTATTTCATTTTGGTTAGGGTCCATTGCTGAAGAGTTAGTGTGGTCTTTTGGGGTGTTGAAAAACTGTCTTTTCATATGGTTAGAATTATTTTTCTGGTTTGTTCTTATTTGGACAGACTATTTCTTCTTATTTGAGGTTGGCAGGGGACTGACATAGACACTATATGGTTCCCTTGGTTACATACAGACTTGGTGTGGTGAGTTTGTCAATTGCCAGTTGTGGTGGCGATGTGCTGGGTACCTGCACAGTGTCAAGGCATCTTGAGTGGCCAGGGTAACTTGGGTAGTGGTGTTTCCTGGGGCCTGGGATCAGGCCTTCCCAAAATCGGAGATATTATATCAGATGTAATGGGCTATGCCAATTGACCTCCGGCCAGAAGGTGGTACTTGTGGTAGAGAGCCAACTGTGATGGTGGCTATGGGCTTTCCACTTGGCCTGTATTGCTCAAAGGAATTACCCAGCTGACCTCGGTAAAGGATGGGGCTGTGGGGACCACCTAGCTTCCCTGTCTGTTTTGCGTCTTCCAGAAAGGTGTGAGGAAAAAAGTGCTCAAGCTCCCCTCCTATGAGCACAATTGGGTACACCAGTGGGGACTGGGAAGGAGTCCCGGCCATTGAGGTAACACTGCTGTGCTGTGCTGAGGCTACATGGGAAAGTTTATATAGGGAGTGGAAGGTTGTTAGGGTAAGGAATCCCCACCCAGCTTTCTTGCCTTAGCTTCAGGCAATCTGTGTTCAGAATATAAAAGTGTAGCCAGCTCCGAGTCTTCTTTTTTTAATTAATTAATTTTATTTATTTATTTATTTATATTTTTTTAATATATATTTTTTATTTTAAAATGGTGGGTGATCTCACAGAAACAAAGATTTGAGTATCCCAAGTCTTCTCATGGGAGTCCACCCCAACCAGAACTGTCTGCTGCAGTGGAATTTGCCCCTGGGACAAACAAAAGCATCATGTTTTCCCATTCTCTCCCAGTTTGGCTAGAAAGCGGTGGAACAGGATGGCTAGAGCTGCTTAGGACTTTTTTTCCTGCACTGGGTTAAGGCAGTTTCCTGTGAGGAACTGGAGTCCTGTGAGGTTCAAGGGCCTTTAAAGTCCGTGGCAGGAGCACAGAACTCCTGAATTCCCCTCACTCGTGTCCTTCCCTGCATCTGGAGGCTGTTTATGGTTTGTGTGATGATTCAGACAAGCCTGCCTAGTTCCAAGCCAGGCTTTGTATTCTGACCGTCTTTGTATTCTGTGGATCTTGTCACTTCTCTGGTGAGTCGTGGGGTGTGCTGCTGATCTCGTTCCCCTCTGAGTGCTGAAGACATTATTTTGGCCCACTCCATGAGAGAAACTCACTCCAGCTGCTTCTCGTTGGCCATCTTACTCCTATCTCCAAATGAGTTAATATTTATGAACACTTGGAGCAGTGCCTGGTGCACACTAAGTAACATCTAAGTATTTGTTATTGTTTATTGAGTATAATGTACGTACATTGAACAAAGAGCTGTTTCTACATGAAAACCAAGTTAGCAAAAGACAAAATAGAAAATAAAATTCACATATCCTTGCTGCTAAACTGAACTATTAGACTATGCTTGTGCATGAACTTGACTTTGTGTGCTCTCATGATCCCTCCAGTGGGTTTACCCCATCACACGTGCAGCTCAGAGACATCCCTTTTCCAGGCCAGCCCACCTGGAGATGTTTGAGGAGCTAGCCGTTCACCTGTCTTGTCTACCAAGTTCAATGCTCCTCGTCTTAGTCTTACCCTTTAATTACCTTCTCAGTGTTAGGAAACTTCCCTAAGGATGAAGACTACATCCCATTTATTAACTCCTGTGTTCTCAGAGAGACAGTTCCTTTAGTCTCATTTTAGACATTTTAAAAACTCTTTTACACACAGTGGAGTCCCTAACACCTATATAGGTCCCTTCACCCTGACCATGGCTGTGAGGGCAGACTGAGTCTCTGTGGTTCAGTGGTGGCCAGTTCTGAATGCAACAGACACATGATCCCTTAGATTTAAAACTGACTTCACTTAAAGGACTCCTGCAAACATTCAACTACTCTAAAAAAGAGTTAAGGTGCTAACTCAAACCTGTCATCTACCTGAATGCGTCTGCTCTTATCAGATCTGTAGAATCTCAGAAGACATTTTCAGGAGCCTTCATCTGATGAGTGAAGTTACTGCTGTTTCCCCCCCCCCCTTTTGTGCCTTAGTTTTCAATATATAATTTAAAAACTGCCAAGGCAGCATCTGGTCCAGAATTAGAATTATGGGGCATTAGGGGACACCATCTTTGGGCCAGGGTGAGGTAATAACTGCTTTGTGATAAAAGTTTATTGAGCATCTGTTATGTCTGGTGCCATGATAGGTGCTTTATGTTTATTATAACTTAATTCTGAAAACTGCCTTCAAAGTAAGGGAAATGAATGCCCCCAACACAGCTGATCAGGGTCTTAAACCCATGGCTAGTGCCAAAGCCAGGCTATTTGTCTCTGCACCAGCCTTGTGATTGTGAAGATCTCTTTGCAGGCTCTGACCAGATGTTGGGCAGTATCCCTGAGACATGCTGTTCTGGTGTGGAGAGGCAGGAGGAACAGGAAGAGGTGAGGTGCTATGAAACGCTTCCCTCTTCTGAAGCTTGGTGTCCTGCCGGGTGGCATTAATAACACTACAGTCCTCCAGCTGTGAGAGAAGAGGTCCAAGTTTCTGATCTCGGATGACGAGATGAATTCACCACAAAGAGCCTTGTGTGAGAAGGATGGCCTCCCTGTTACAGCCAAAAGCTCTGCAGGTGCCATGGAAGTTGTTTCCAGTCTGTGTGCGGTGTGGATGGCGTGAGGTACTTGGCAAGTCCTGATATAATGTGGATTTGTGGAGCATCTATTACATGGTAGGCACTCAACTTTCCATCCATCCCCTCTGCTATCTTGTTCCCCCTACTCTGACTTGAAGTCTCTCATGCTGGGTTGCTAGAAAAGCCTCTTCCTATGCTCTGGGCCTCCAGTGCCTGTTCCTGCAGCTTTCTCCCCAGTGCATGCAAAGCTACCTTCCTTGCTATCTCCCTCTCAGTTCTTCCCTATTTTCCACATGATAATTCAGGTCTTGAAGGGGTCCTTGTCCTGGGCCTTGTTGGACTCCATGGCAGCCATAACTGAGCCACAAGGCCTCTGGCTCTGTTCACACATTTTCTTCATCTAGACATTTGGAAACTGTTTCTTAAAAACACACTGGAACAGGTTCCAGGAAATCCTGTCTAACTCCCTGTTCGTTCTCTTGGCTTCTGTTATTATTTCCTGGTGGTAGAGTGCAGAGACACGAGCATCATTCTAGTAGGGTCATAGCAGAAACAAGCTGGGGGCTTTTTGCTAGAAGGTCTCTGGATTGCTGGGTTAAGGCCTGTGCTAAGTGTCAGGAGATCTGCTTCTTACTCCCAGTGCCACCTCGAGAAGTCCCTTCTCCTCTCTGGACTTCTTTTTCTCACCACTATGCTAAAAGATTGGTCTGGATCAGTGGTTCTCCCAGTGTGATCTCAGAGTCATCACACAGGAATGTCTTAGAAACAGATTCTCAGGCTCCACTCCAGACCCATTGGATCAGAATTTCAGGATGTGGAACATCACAACCTATGTTTTCCTAAGGGGGATGGGGAGGGTGTCCCGATATAGCCTGAAGTTTGAGGACCATGAGTTAAGTAAAATTTAAGCTTCCTTTTGGCTCTAATAGTCTGATTCTCTGTTCTATGGTCTATGAAGAAGACAGATTAAGCCTGTTACTGATGACATCTAGGACGCGATGAGTGAGAGAGGGGGTTCCCACAAAGAAAATGAAACTCAAAAAGGTGGCTACAGAAGTTCCTTTCAAGCAGCACCTATTATCATGTTACTTGGATTCCATTTGTTAATTAATTTCAGGGAAGGCTGAAAGCAGACCCGTGGGAAGGTCTTGATGCCCTACAGCGGCTGTCTTGGGAACAGTTTCTGGTTGTCCCCAAATGGCCCCTGGAAAGGCTCCCTCAGCAGCACCTGGAGAGGGAGGCTGACAGCAGCTTTGTGCATCTCAGAGAGGACACTGTTTCTCCCATTGGTTCCCGACACAATCGGGCGAGTGTGCGCAGCCCGGCTAGTCTCCAGCTGCGGCTGTGTGCCCAGCTCCCCCTGGAAGTGTGCCTGCAGCCCGAGAAGGGGTGCTCTGTTTCGGTGGGAGGCATGCCCAGCTCCTGTTGACAGGTTTGTGGCTCACTCATGGAAAGGTCCACTTTCCGGAGTTGGCCTAGCACTGAGCCAGGAAACGGTCATCTCAGGGCCCAGCACGTGGCTCAGGGCCTGGCATGCCGTAGGCATGGTGCATGCCAGCTGATGGCAACTTAAGGTTTGTTTAGTCATTTCTTAAAATTGCTTCAGGGCTCCAATGGAATCCCGGACTCAAATTTGGGTAACTCCTTTGCTTCTGTGTGCTGTCAGCAGGGATGTATTATATAAGACCCTTGCACTCCCAACTTCTAACCAATAGGAGTGAGGTAGAAGGAAGTGACATTGGGCTGGGAGAATGCCAGGTGGCATGGTAGATGGTCTCACATCTACAGTGGTACATCCCATGCACAACAGGATTGCTAGAAGTGGTTTCTAATTTCCAAGTGAAAGATCTAGGGCCCAGAAAGTCACCCTGACCACAAGACATAAGTGATAGAGTCAAGATACCAAATTTTGTTCATTTATTGAGTACTTACTATCTGGCTAAATAATATACTCATTGTATGTCAGGTTTCTATTTCTGATTCTTAGATTTATCTAGTTATTCTAGCTAATACCTCTACCTAATTATTTTAATCTTCACAGTAATGCTTTAAAATAAGTAATATTGTCACCATTTTACAGATGCAGAAACTGAGGTTCAAGGGGGTAAGTTAACCACTGTCACTTCAGGTCTAGAAAATGGCATGACTTGAATGATGCCCCAATAGATGTTTGGGTGGAGGGTTAACATCAAAGCCTGTTCTTTCACCTGTTCCTCTGGGGGAGGATTTGAGGGTGACCTGAACGAACCCTGCACCCAGTCAAAGGTTGCAGTGTTTGAATTTTCACCATCCCCAACCTTTAGGATTCAATTGCCCTTAGTCCTCTATCCCAAGTGATTAGCTTTCTCTGAGTGTGGATATTCCTGGACAGATGAACCACTGTGCTGGGTAAATCACATGCCATTTACTCAATGAGACATTTGGTGAGTTTTGAGTTTGAGACTGCAGTTCATCATGTAGACTTTCCTTGGGATAGAGGCACCTTAAGAAGTATGAAAACCACTGGTATTTGGGCAAGAGGTGAAGCATCTAACCAGGGGAGGATTCTAGAAAGTCTTGGGGTTGACAAAGAGAACATTTCACTGAGGTAGTCTGGTCTCTTAGATGAAGTAGTCTGCTTTCTTGCAGATGAAGAAATGGGCCCAGAGACAGTGAGTGAGTGACTTGGTTACACTGAACTCATTCCTTCAGTCAGTCACTGACTTTAACAACAAACAGATTCTAAGCATCTCCTCTGTGTGTGTCTATACAGGGGAAATAGGATTCCATCTCTGACCTCAAGAAAGCCATAGTCAGAGACATACCACAGATAGACAAATCATAATAAGGCATGATACAATGGGACAGGGACTGTAATTTTGGCCAAGTACCCTAATGTTCACAGACACAAGAAGAACAGTGGAGAAAACACCCTTCCTGTTTTCTTAAAACAACAATTAACTTGATGTCTGTAGGCTGTAAAGTATATTCACACATCAGTTATGTGCACTGAATTCAAGCCTAGCGAATGGATGAACACCACCCTGATGCATTTTGTGGATATGTCTGAGATCAGACAGGCTGTGGGTGGCAGGGCTGGACTTGAACTCAAGTGTCTCTCTCCAGTGGTTTCTCTCCAGTGGTTTCCGACATCAAGTTAGGTGAGTGAGGTCAGAGCTGGAACAGTGAAAGTCCTTACTTCCTCAGAATAACAAATGATAGATGGGTGGGCAAAGTCTAGGGAAGGCTGGTGTGCTGTTATTCCAAAATGCAGCCCCTGAGAAGTCTGAGAGCTACAGGTCAGAACCGAAATCAGGAGACAGAGGCATAAAAATGACAAAAAGTCTTCTCAGCCAGAATGAGTGTGAGGGTTTGCAAACTGTATTTAGGGGAAGGGGTAGGAGAACTGCTATTTCAGATAGAGAAGGGATCTGCAGAGACCCAGAGGCAGGGTCAACTTACTGCAGTCATAGAGCGGTCAGAGGGAGCAAGGGAAGGGGGATGAACAATGATGGGACCCTGATTATGTGACAACTACTTTACATACATGATCTCTATCTTTCTCTCTCTCTCTTTTTGAGTTGAATTCTTACTCTGGCGCCCAGGCTGGAGTGCAGTGGCAAGCTCATGGCCACCCCAGCGTAGACCCACTGAGCTCTGGTGACCCTGCCGCCTCAGCCTTCCAAGTAGCTGGAACTACAGGCGCACGCTACCATGCCCGGCTAATTTTTTATTTATTGTAGAGACGAGGTCTTGCCAAGTTGCCCAGGCTGATCTCGAACCCACAGCTCAGATAATCTACTCGCCTCAGCCTCCTAAAGTGCTGGGATTACAGGCTGAGCCACTGGGCTGACCCATTATCTCTTTTAATTTTTTTCATGAGACTATGACATAGATCTTGATCATGCCTTGGGATGAAAGGAAGTGGCTTGCTCCAGCCTGTCTTGGTAAGAAGCTGCAGACATGAACTTTTTTGTTTTGTATTGTTATGTTTGTTTTTTGTTTTGAATTGGGGTCTCATTCTGTCATTCAGGCTGGAGTGCTCCCCACAGCCTCGTTCTCCTAGGCTCAGGTGATCCTTCTGCTTCAGCCTCCTGAGAAGCTAGGTCTGCAGGCGTGCACCACCATGCCTGGCTATTTTTTGATTTATTTTTTGTAGAGATGAGGTCTCATTATGTTGCCCAGATGACTCTCGAACTCTTGGCCCAAAGCGATCCTCCTGCCCTGGCCTCCCAAAGTGCTGAGATTATATGCACGAGCCACTGTGCCTGGCCCAGAAGTGGATTTTGAACTCTGGTCTTCCTGACTCCAAATCCTGCTGTCTTCCCATTTCCCCATACCATCTATCACCTCATTCTGTATGTCATCTTCCTATGCTCAGCTGTCCCTGGCCTTTCCATGCAATGATATAGCCAGTAATGTGCTCCTAACACATGTCAGCTTCCATGTTACAAACATCTAGTGAGGTTAACTAGACTCTATCTAAGAGGCTTCATGGGAAACAGGAAGGTGTGGCACCAACTCTGAAGAAGAGGTTAGCTCTAGAGTGGTGGGAAAAATAAAGGGAACAATCCTGGTTGGGGGAGGAGTCTACAAAAAGCCCTAAAGTTGTGGCATGCAGGTGCCTTGGGTTTCAGGAGCCTGCAGTGCAGGTGGCAGGTGGGAGAGGAGGCCAGGGTGGGCAATTTGGTTTGAATACAAGGGCCTTGAGGCCTGTAGGTAGTAAGATTTACTGGAGGGTTTTAGGGGAAAAGCAAGACCAATCAATGAAGAAAATCCTTGCGCTGTTTGGTGGGAATGGGAGACATCCACAGACAAAGAGGCTTTTAATTCACCATCTTTCCTAAATGCAGAGAAGGAAATGCTTTCCAGGGACAAGACTGAAGCTGTGTTTCTGGGCATCTCAGGTGACTGCCTTCAGGGTGGAAGCCCTTCTTGGATGCCTGCTCTGAATGGTCTGAGCGTTCAGGGTTGGAGCCTTTGGAAGGCAGCTGGGGCGTTTGCCCGATGACGCTGGGTGAGTACCTAGACCCGCTGTTCTCATTCATGATGCCTTGAGAGGCCTCTGCTCAACTGCAGCTCACTCATCTAACTCCCTGCTCTGTGTGATCTGACACAAAGTCTCTGGCATCTTGGCATGTCCCTTCAGCAGGAGAATGCTCTGAAGGAAGTGAGCAGTGGCTAGGGATGCAGTCATTGCAGGGCCTTGATGGCAGAGGTGGGTTACTTTAGATAGGTGACTGGGCTTGGTCTGTATCTAAGCTGAGCAGCGAGGATGAGCGCAGTTTGTCCATGGGTTGTACTGGGAGAAAGGGCTTTCCAGGCAGAGGAAACAGCAAGGACAGAGCCCCAGGAGCTGGAAAGGGCCAGGTGTGTCCCTAGTGGTGAAGGATGGGCCAGCGTGACAGCAATGGGAGGGAGGTGGTCTGCTGAGCCATGGTGATGAGTGCAGGTGGATTTTATTTTAAGAGCATGGGAAAGTCACTGAGGTATTTTGAAGAGGGGGAAATGTGGGGAGAATGAACATCAGAGGGGTAATGGTGGAGGCAGAGAGACCAGCCACGTGGTGGTCACAGAAGCCCAGGTAAGAGGATGGTAGCTTGCCCCAAAGGAGCCGTGGTGGAGACAGTGATCAGTGGATGGACTTACGAAATATTGTGGCAGTAGAACCAGGGGGATTTTTTGATTATTTCAATGTTAAGCTTAAAGGAAAAGGAGAAAGCAGGGATGTCTTCTGCCTTCCTTCTTGGTTTGAGCTAGAAAGATGGTGGTGGCAGATAAACTGGATTAGGGACAACTGAGAGAAGAGCACATTGACCTCCATCTTGGACACGTTAGATTTACGACACCTGGTAGGCAGTTGGGTAGATGAATCCATTCATCTTGGCACCCTGGAAGTCATTAGAATCTTGTTAAGAGCAGTTTCAGCAGAATGGGAGCAAGGAAGCGGAAGTGGTGGATGTGGATGACCATTCTGAGCAGTTCTGTTGTGAAAAAGTATAAATGGAAGGGGAGGAGGCAAAGATAATTTTTTAAAAAAGCGATGTAAATTTGCAATGGTGTTGCACATACATGTCAAAGAGAATCCAGTCTGAAATCCATGACAACATTTCTGAACATCTGAACATTTTTTTCCCATTCTAACTTGTTTCCACTTTTTATTTAAAAAAATAGAAAGTGGGGGAGTTCCGGTAAGATGGTGATGGCATAGGTGGAATTGTGAGATTTTCCGATCGTGAGTTCCCAAAAAGACTCTTGCCTTCCCCCACCCCCCTGCCCACCGCCACACTGGTCCGAGGTCTGGGGACCCTCGGTCCCATGCAGGGCCGGATATTGCGGCCCCGGCTGCTGCCGCCACGCATGGGAGTCTCGGGTCTCAGCTCCCTCCCTGGTTACATCTTCTCGCCCAGACCAAGCCGCGGGTCACCCTGGGAGGCTCTGGGCGACTGCCCCTCAGAGAAACCATTCCATTTCTGGCTGAAATACCCTGTTAGCGATCCAGGACCACTTTCGCCGCTCACAGCCTGCCCTTTGGAGATTTGGAGCTCTGGAGCTTTGGAGCCCTGGCTGAGGCACTCAGTGTGACCCCATACTTATGTAAAGGAACAGCATATCTTGAGGAGGTGCTGATCGGAGGCTCTCAGCTCCAGAGGAGGGAATTCCCGATCCCCTCCTCCACCCCAGCCCACTGGTAGTGCCCTGTATCCAGCGCCCAGCTGTGCAGCTGATCCCCGGTGCCTCCCATGCCACCATAGTCCATCATAGTGGATTGCCCAGGGACCCAAATGAGCAGAGAGAAAGGATCCACGAAAGTGAAACTGCCACCTCGGCCATTCTCCAGGCAGAGATTTGCATTACCCCACCCACTTACCAGCAGCCTCCACCTTGGTTCCCAAGGTAACGTTGCTAAACAGAAGACAAAGTCCCTCCCCTGCACTGAAGCAGACAAAGGGAACTAAGGGTAGCAGACTTCCCAGGCAGCAGGCCAAAAGAAGAAACCCAAGCTGCAGTAAATGTAGCTGTCTGCAATGAAAGTAAGGGGAGAGGCCAGAGAACAGAGATGAAGAGACTTTAGACACTCAGGAAAGATCCCAGAGCTAGTCTGATTTCTTACTTTGACTTTTGATTTTATCACTTTGACTGTTTGTTTTGCTCACTTCTGTTTGCTTATTGACTTATATTATCTGTTTGTGTTAGGCAAAACGCATCAAAAGGCATGATTTTTTTGGTCTGCCTTTGTATAGCTACCAGTATTCTTTAGGGAATTTTCCTTGTGTGTTTTTATTCACTTCTCTCCGGCCTTGTGTCTCCTTTTCACCTGTTGGTTGGTATGTATGTCTGTTTTCCCTCTCACTCTTCTCTCTTTCTAACTTCCTATTGACCCCCCCTTCCTCCATTATTTTCCTCTTTTGTACTTCCTCTTATTCCAGGGACCAAACCTACATTCTGCTGCACAGAAAGATTGTAAGACGGTGAGAAATAGATTCCAGTAGGCTCATACACTGGTAAGTGGATGCTGGAATCAGCATATAGATTCTGAATCACAGCTTCCCCCTCAATTAAACCTCAAAACTGCAAAAAGTACAGCCTGCAGCCCACACTCCAACCTCAAAAGTGAACAAAGCCAGACGACCCTCATAAGGAAGAACAGGAGATTGCACAAGTGAAGCAAAAGCAACCGCACCTTCCCTGAAAAACAGAATTAAATAAGGGGAAGGAAAGGAGAGAGAGAGAAATCTACACAAATGAAGAAAAACTAAAAGAAGAATATGGGTCTCTCCCAGACTCCTGGGAGGGCAGACACTGAGAAAACTGACTTTGGAATGCAAACAATGAAGAGCCCCCAGAATGACTGGTCTCAAACTACAAATCTAGATATCAAGACATTAATGGAGAGATTAAAAAAAATTGAGGAGAGTCAAGAAGAAACTAGGAAGGAGCTGATAACTGAGATAACAGCAATAAAGAATATTGTGAATGAAATAAATAACAAACTGATAAGCATGGAAAGCAGAATTACCCAAG
>CAUYQG010009174.1:0-13665 GCA_963574415.1 Tarsius wallacei
TAAAGCTACAATAATCAGAACAACTTGGTATTGGTACAAGAACAGGTAAATAGACCAATGGAACAGGACAGAAATTCCAGAAGCAAAACCTCAATTTCTCAGCCAATTCATCTTCAATAAAGCCTCCACCACCAACTACTGGGGAGAGGAGAACCTATTCAGTAAATGGTGCTGGGAAAACTGGCTGACTACATGCAGAAGATTAAAACAAGACCCCTACCTATCACCATACACAAACATCAATTCTATATGGATCAAAGACCTAAATGTAAAACCTCAAACTATAAGAACCTTAGAAAATGCAGGACACAACCTTATGGAAGTTGGAACTGGCTATCAATTCCTGATCAAAAACCCCAAGGGCCCCTGTTATAAGAGATAAGATAGACAAATGGGACCTCATCAAACTGGAAAGCTTCTGCAAAACAAAAGAAACCATCAAGAAAGCAGGGAGACAGTCTACAGAATAGGAAAAAATATTTGCCAACTATATATTTGACAAAGGTCTAACATTCTGGATCTACAAGGAACTCAAACGTGCTGAAGGGAGAAAAACAAACAGTCCCATTTCAAAGTGGGCAAAAGATATGGATAGACACTTCTCAAAAGGAGACATATGAGTATCCAACAGATACATGAAAGAACGTTCAGCCTCACTAATCATCAATGAAAGGCAAATTAAAACCATATTGAGATACTACCTAACTCCAGTCAGGATGACCATCATCAATAACTCAAAAAACAACAGATGCTGAAAAGGATGAGGTGAAAAGACAGTATTTCTACACTGTTGGTGGGAGTGTAAACTAGAACAACCTCTGCAGAAAACAGTTTGATGATTCCTAAAAGATCTAAAAATCAACCTTTCTTATGACTCTGTAATCCCCCTACTTGGAATATACCTGAAGGAACTCAAATCACTCTATGAAAAAGATATCTGCACATGCATATTTATTGCAGCATTGTTCATGACAGCAACAACATGGAACCAACTGTGCTGCCCATTGAAAGAGGACTGGATAAAAAAAAATGTGGTACATATACACAATGGAATAGTATGCAGCCATAAAGAAGGACAAATTTTGAACTTCACAGCAACTTGGATAGACTTAGAGTCTATAATACTGAATGATCTATCACAGTAACAAAGAACTGAGTATCACATGTTCTCACTCATAAGTGGACCTTGAACAATTATTGTAATACTACAAGAAAAGGATTGGCAGTAATTGGAAACTGCTGGTGGCGGGGAGGGGGCAAGGAGAGGGATTGGTAGTTGTGGGAATCTGCCTGGGGGAGGGAACACACCTCATCAACAATGGAACCTGCATAATGAACATTTGTACACTAACCCTGAAATGTTAACCCCACATCTTTAAAATAAAACACTTAAAATAAAAAAGAAATTAATAAAAAATATTAACTTAAGAATGGGAATGTCTTTTGCATGTTGATTTTGTACCCTGAGATTTTGCCAAAGTTCTTTATCAGTTCAAGGAGGTTTTTGACAGATTCCCTTGGGTTTTCAAGGTATTGGATCATATCATCAGCAAAGAGGGATAGTTAACTTCCTCTTTTCCTGTTTGGATATCCCTGATTTCCTTCTCTTGTTTGATTGCTCTAGCTAGGACTTCTGACACTATGTTGAACAGGAGGGGTAAAAGTGAGCAGCCTTATCTTGTTCCAGGTTCAGGGGAAATGCTTCTGATTTCTATTCATTTAGCAATATGTTGGCTGTGGGTTTATCATAGATGACTGTTACTGTTTTGAGGTATGTTTCCTCTAAGCCTAGGTGTTCAAGGGTTTTTAGCAAGAAGAGGTGTTGGATTTTATTTAAAGCTTTTTTCTGCGTCTAATGATATAATCATGTGGTTCTTGTTTTCACATCTGTCGATGTGTTAAATTACATTTAGGGTCTTATGGATCTTGAACCAGCTCTATGTCCCACGGATGAAACCTACTTGGTTATGGCAGATGATTTTTGAGATGTGTTGTTGGATCTGATTTGCTAGAATCTTGTTGCGAATGTTTGCATCTATGTTCATCAGAGATATTGGCCTGTAGTTCTTTTTCTTTGTTGGATGGTTACCTGGTTTGGGTATCAATGTGGTGTTTGCTTCACAGAGTGATTTGAGGAGAGTGTCATCTTTCTCAATTGTCTGGAATACTTTCAACAGGACTGATATCAGCTCCTCCTTGTATGTTTTTTAGAATTCTGCTGGAAAGCCATTTGGTCCAGGGCTTTTTTTTTGGGGTCTATTTGGGGTCTCAGTTTCAACTTTGGGAGGTTGTGTGATGTCAGAAGGTCCTCCATTTCATTTAGGTTTTTGAGTTTGTTTCCATACAGTGTGCATAATAATCTCTGACAATCTTTTGTATTTCTTTAGGGTCAGTTGTGGCTTCATATTTTGTATTTCTGAATTTCTCTCTTTTTCTTAGTCATTCTGGCTAGGGGGTCCATCAATCTTGTTTATTCTTTCAAAGAACCAGTTTTTTGTTTCATTTTTTTTCTATGATATTTTTGTCTTCTGTGTCCTGTGCTTCGGCTTTTAATTTGGTGATCTGGATTCTTAGTTAGGGTTTTGGTGATCTTGTCTGTCCAGCTCCCTTAGGTGATTTGTTAGGCTGTTAACTTGTGATCTTTCCATTTTCTTGATGTGTTTTCATAGAGATATAAATTCCTCTCTTAGTACTGATTTCATGGCATCCCAGAGATTTTGGTGAGATGTATCTTTATTTTCACTTGTTTCCAGGAATATTTTAATTTCTGTTTTGATTTCTGTGTTGACCTTGAAATTGTTTAGCATCATGCTGTTTAGTGCCCATGTATTTTTGTGTTTTGGGGGAATTTTGTTGGTGTTGATATTTTTTGTTTTTCCCCTGTAGTCTGAAAAGGTGCATGGAAGTATTTTGATCATACGAAATTTGTTTATGCTTGAATTATGGCTGAGGATGTGGTCGATCTTAGAGTACATTCCATGTGATGAGTAGAATGTACATTTTGTGTTTGTTGGGTAGAGTATCCTGTAGGTATCTATTAAGTCTATTTGGTCAAGCATCAAGTTGAGGTTCTGAATCTCCTTGTTGATTTTTTGCATCGATGATCTATCTAGGTTGTTAGTGGGGGCATTTAAATCTCCAGCTATGATAGTGTTAGAGTCAATATTTTCTTTAGTTTACTTAGTAGCTGCTTTATAAAAGCTGGCGCTCCTGTGTTGGGTGCACATATGTTTAGGATGGATAGATACTTCTTGTTGATGGATTGACCCTTTTATCATTTTGTAGTGTTCTTCTGTATCTTTTAAAATCTTCAATAGCTTAAAGGTTGTTTTGTCTGATATTAACATAACAACTCCTACCTTCTTTCATGTTGTGTTTATCTGAAAATTTGTTTTCCATCCTTTATTTTGAGTCTATGAGTGTTCTTTGTAGTGTGATATGTTTCCTAGAGGTAGCATATTGTTGGGTCATGCTCTTTTTATCCAGTTTGATATTTTATGTCTTTTCAGTGGTGTATTTAGTCCATTTATGTTCAGGCTGATTATTGAAATGTGAGAGTTTTTCCCTGTCAAGGGCTCTTATAAGGCTGTTTTGTTTTTTTTTAGCTTTTGTGTTAATATATGTGTGTGTTTTCATATTTGCTGGTGTGCTATATGCGCTACTGCTTCTGCATTTGTTTGTGATCTTGTGAAGTATATGGTCTTTCTTTTGTTTCTTTATCTTCTGTGCACAGCACCTTTTAAAGCATCTCTGTGGAGCTGATCTGGAAGCAGCATATTCTCTTAGGAATTGAATGTCTGGGAAGAATTTTAATTCTCCATTACTGATGAAGCTTAGCTTGGCTGGGTAGGAAATTCTTAGTTGAAATTGTTTACCTTTGAGAACATTAAAGATTGGGGTTCAATACCTTCTGGCCTGTAGTGTTTCTGCAGATAAGTCTGCAGAGATTCTGATTGGTCTTCCCTGGTAGTTAGTCTGAACTTTTTCCCTTGCTGCCTTTTGGATTTTTTCTTTTATACCTACTTTGTGTAGGTGAATTTCTATGTTTCTAGGGGTTGGACTCATAAGATGTCTTGCAGGCATTCACTGAATCTTTTATGCTTGCATAGTCATCTCTCTGGCCAGATGAAGAAAATTTTCTTGAATGCCTTCCTGGAATATTTGTTCCAAGGTGTTTTCCATTACTCTTTATATTTCAGCTATTTTGATCAGACATAGGCTTGGCTTCTTGGTAAAATCACATGTCTCTTGGAGAGTTTCTTCTTTACTCTTAAGTTTTTTTTTGTTTCTAATAGATTGGGCTAATTCCATATTTTGGTCTTCCAGCTCTGAGATTCTTTCTTCTGCTTGTTCAGTCCCATGCTTGTCAGTTTCTTATTTATTTCTTAGATAGAGTTCTTTAAGTACAATTTTTGAGTCTGTCTAACTCTGTTGCAATTTTGCTTAGTTTTACCCCTTGCATTTCTTGATTTTTATTCATTCTATCCAACAATTCTCTGATATATGTAAGTACCTTTTGGGTACCATCATTCTCAGAGATAGCCATTGTTGTGCTCCAATAGCTGTTCTTTCAGGCACTGACTCTTTTTTGGAACTCTGAAGTTTAGCAGTGATTTTTTAATTGGTTTTTCTTCATTTGTAGTGCTTCTCTTATCTTTCTCTTTAATTCCATTGCTCAGTGGGAAATGGAGAAGCAATCACTTTTGATATTTGCTCTACTTTCGGCCCTTCCCTGAGATGGGGCTCTGGGTTTGTTTAATTATGAAAGCGGACTGGAGGCAGGGTGTTCTGCTACCTCTTTACAATTTTGAGTACTTACTAAGGGATGTGGGAAGGGCTTCAAGGATTTAGAGTCTACTGACAAGTCACAATGCTTATTATCTGGTGAATGGGACAGCTGGAACTTGCTCTCTATCTCCACACAATATGACCTTACTACCCGCATGCTTGTGTAGCCCCTGAGTCCAAGATAGGGTATGAGGAAGAACAGAGAGGGAAGAAGAACAGAAAAAAGGGAAAGAAGAATAAAGAGGGGAAAAAAACCTACAGGAAAAGAACAAAGAGAGAGAAAAAGGAGAAGGAAAGGAAAGAGAAAATCACCAGCCAACCAGCAAGCAAAGCAAACAAATGAGACAAACAAACATTAAAAAAGAAACAAAACAAAACAAAAAAAGAAAATAAATCAAGATCCAAAAACCCACTGGTAGAGATCTCTCAACTTTAATATATCTTTTTGAGTGGGGGAAGCTCCTGCTTCTGGCAAGTTCTGCAATGGCAGTTCTGTCTGTTCCTGCAGGTTCCCTCTTCACTGTTGAAACTTGAGATGTTAGCATCTTCACTCCCTGCTGCCTGCAATTGATAGCTGGCTTGTGTCTGCTGGGGAAAGAGGTGGGTAACTAGATTTAGCATCTCCTGGACTCTCTTCCCCTTCCTTCCTCTCCCAGCATGGTCACAGCTCCCACAGCATCCAGTTTGCAGTAGGGGAATGGGGTCTCTGGCCTCTACGTTGCCCTCCTGATCTCTTTTGCTCTTGCTAGGGGTGGGAGGGAGTCACCTAGGCACTCATCAGTTTCCTTCTTGGTCAGATCTGCTGTATGCATTTATCTCCCAGCAGCTGGCTCACGGTGGTGGGTGGATCTTCTGGAGCTCCACATCTGCCATTACCCACCAGGGCTTGTGTATGAGGGCAATGCTCTCTGAGTTCATGGACAGCAGCCCCAAAGCAATGCAGAGATCACTCTCTAGTCTTAAGGTGCAGGACTGCCGTTCTGTGGAGGCCACTCTGGAGCATTTGTCTGCCTAGGCTTAATTAATTAATTAATTAGTTAATTTATTTATTTTAGAAAGCAGGATTCATTGAGAGGACAGAAAATCTCCCACAGTGGGAGGGGACCCAAAGGGTTTGGCTGCCTAGGCTTTAGAGTAGCTGGGGCTTAGTTTCTCTGCAGATTGCTCTTCCGGCCACAAATGGGGTCAGGAAAGATAACTCCCTCCCCAGCAAGTAACACAGTCTCCAGACCTCAGGTCTCAGTGGTAGGGTCTTGCGGTCTAGCTTGGTGCTGGAGGTGGTGGTGGCAAGTCTAGGTTCAGAGTGGCCTCTCCCCACTGCTTCTTTGGGATTCTGCATCTGGCTCCCTCACTGCCAGTGTCTGGCTTGGCACTGAGATAGTAGGAATGGCAGTCACTCCTACAGCTTCTTCCTTGGAAAAGTTTTGTTGATTTCAGAAAATGGCACTCAGCTTCTGCACTCTGGGAATCACTAGGGTCCAAGCAGAGCAGTTACAGCACCTCTTCCTTCACCAGAAGAGCCCTGCTCACTTGCTCCCAAGTCCCCACTCAGTCAGCCACTTACACGCCCACTTATACACAGACATTCATGCAAATTAGTCCATACACTCACTCACTCACACAGGAACTCCCACAGTCCGACTGGCTACATCACCATCTTCCTGGAATCTCTCATTTAAGTTTTCTAACTTGTTGGCACACATTTTTTTTTTTTTTTTTTACAATACACTCTTAAAATGGTAAAGAATGTGAATGGCTGAGATTTTACCCTACTTGCAAGTTAAGTTTGTCTGCTACAGTTTCATGGAGGCTGGCAGAAGATACAAATCTCTTGGTCAGAGATGAAGGACAGTTCCTTACAGCAATAACAGTAACTAGAGTAGCAGCACCTTTTCATCAGTTTCCCAAATTCCACTGACCATAGGGTGATATGAAGAGGGCCAGATGACATCCGCACAAGCAGTGAGTTATATTACAGGAGAGGAATGGTAAGCTTAGGAAACCCCAGAATTTTAAAATGAGTAGTAATCATACCTTCCCTTTGTTCCACATGGACTCATTATCTGTATCTTCCAAGTGATTCTGATATCACTATTAGAATCTTCATTAGAGAGTTCATTAATTAGCATAAAGTTTTCTGAATTATTATATTTGGTGAACACTCACAGAATACTTATGTGGCAGGCACTGATCTAAATACTTTGCAAATATTATTTCTCTTAATTCTCATAGAAACTCTACAAGGTAGGCATAGACACTTCTATTTTGCTGACTAAAAACAAGAGGCACAGAGAGTTTAATTAACTTGCTCAAGGTTATGTGGCTAGTAAGTGGTACAGCCAGACTTGAACCCAGACTATGTGCTTGTAGAGCTTATATTCTTTATCAACATTCTATGCTGCCTCAGTCAGAAATTATTGTTTATGGGTAACAAAAATGATATTTAAGATATGTTTATTCACTGGAAACAACATATAGACACCTTTAGAAATGTTGCATAACAATATTGCGTCATAATATTACATATTAATAAAAATTAGGAAGACTGTCAGACTAAAACTTTTTGAAGAACACTCAAGCCAAAGATTCCATTTGGTTCAGCATTCTACAACTTAGTGGAAAATGCTGTTGTTTGATCCAAGTAGAAGATTAGTTGATTCTGCTGCTAAAATATTTCCACATCTGTCATTCTTGTAAGATAAATGTTTGAGTGCCTAAAAGACTTCACCAAGGTCAGAGGTTGCACAGTATTTCTAGTGCCTACTAGCTAATAAAAATGTGTATGTGTCACAATACTTGGCCTGAAGTCTGCTTTTATTATAACATCTTATCTGTTGGTAGGCTTGTGGATAGAGTTCTTGTCTACTCTTAAGTGCCAGAGATCACAGACATATACTGTACCAAAAAACCCCAGACAATTCTGAAAGACTTAATTGGCTGAGGTCAGTTGGCAATGCAATATTTGTCTGACTCAGAGGTCTATGCTTTTGTTCAGCTTATAACTAGACTGTAATAATTCTTCATTCTGTATTTACTCTAGAAAAATACAACTCAGTTATTTTTTTCTTGAAAGAGTACATGGCAAAAAATGTCAAATTGTACAAATGATTAATAGTGAGAAGATTTCCTACTCACCCCTGTCTTAAAATCCTCCTCTGCAGAGGAAACCATTTTCCTTATGTATTCTTCCAGAAGTATTCTATGTGCATATAAATATATATTCTTGATTTACTTTTTAATTGTCCTTTATGCATCATCTCATATTCCCAAATACATTTTGTGTTCAAGGGAGCACTGTTTATTCCTTTTTTTTTTTTTAACTTGTCCATACTGCTTAATGTAGTTTCTCAAAAGAAAACTCTCAATAAATGTGTTTTGCTGTTTACTATTTGAATAGGATAAATAATCAAGAAAAGAGAGCATTGGATCAATTTGAAGGTGATAGTACAGTCCAAATACCTGAAAACTTCAGACTCAAGTGAAATACATAAATTAGAATCGTTAACTTTGAGTCAAAAGTATATCCATTTATGTATTTATGACTATATCCAAAATATCCTCCAATTTTAGTGGCACTGGCTATACATGAAGCCATGTTAGCTTATATCTTTATTTTGTTAGCTGGTTGATTCCCACCTGTACAACCTCTAAAACTCTCTAGTCATATCTGGGTTTCACATATGTTCACAAAACCACTCTAATGCTGTTGCCTTTAAGTTTCCTGTCTGAGAGCTGCCGGCTGCTTTTGGGAGGCCTCTGTGGAAATGCTATTTCCCTACCTGGCGTATTTTCTCACAATACTCCCAAAGTTACAAAATCTCCACATTGCCCAAGATGACTGGATTCCTCTCCATTTTTTGCTGCAACACTGGAGCCATGCTATATTATTTGCAGAAATAATAAAATACCCTTCTGCCGGCTCTGCTTTTGAACATCGGTCATCTGGGCACCAATCTCACAAAGTTCCTTGTATAAACAGCAGCTTCAATCCTTACAGAAAGGTTTTCTATATGACAGTTCAAACAGAGTCCCCAGGGCAGTCTGTTAAATGGACTAGACATTACCCTTTGCCTTTGTTCTTCTCTGGGCCCAGGAATTCACACATAAAAATGTTCCTTTCTGTTCCCACTTGGTTGCTGGGCTGTGGAAGGATGGGTGTTGCAGACTAGTCATAGTCAATCCCAGCTATGTAACACTTATCCTTGTTGGTTTATTTAATGGGAGTATGGAACATGGCTTACCAAAATGCCTGGCAGAATATAAGGTTTCACCTCTTACTTGACATTTAGAACTCTGTATTTGGGGGTATCTCTATAACATCAACATTTTTCTCAATCTTCTCAAACTAGGGATCTTTGAGCGCTGGCTAGAAAATAACTGTGTTTTGGTAATTCACATATTAAGCATTATGCTGAAATCAATGAACACATACTCTGAATACTGATTTGATAGAAATGCTTCATTGATTTTACTAGTGCTGAGCCAAATTCATTAACAACCGAGATTCATTAGGAAGACTCCATTAATTCAAGAGAAAAAAAGATTAAATTCTTTTATTGTATTTTACAAAGCATTACACATTAATTAGAATTTAGTATATTTGGTTCTCAGACTGCTTCCATCTCATCTACAGATCTTTACAGAGAACATATTTGTTAGTTTACTTACCAAGTATTTATTTGTGCTAGTTACTGTGTTAAATTTTGTGGGACTGTGTGAATTGCAGGACGGATTTTTAAAATCCTTACTCCTCCTGGGTGAAATGCTTGCTCTCCCCACAAGGGGTTTTGGCTTAAATTTGGATAGCAGAAAATGGTAAAATGGCTTACATTTAGATAGTAGATAACTGAAAATTGTAAAATAAAGAAAAGAGACCGAAGTTCTTTAGAATAATGGATCAGAACTCTGCTCTCAGATGAAGATGTTTCCTCTGGTTTTGGGTAGAGAGAGACAGCTTCCCTTTGTCCCTTCTTTCTGCACACAAGCACAGGCTGAGAGGATTGAGAAGTGGCATTAGGGAGAGGAGGGCAAGTGGACGAGGGAACCGTGAGAGGAGGAGATAAAGGGAGAAGGAGACAAGAAAAACCCGACATCCCTTTGTGCTATACTCGGTGGGGACTGGCTGTGCCTCTAGGAAGATGGCAAGGGCTGCTTTCACCACCTTTAGAAACTGGATTTAACCCTGACCTCCCCTTAATAAAATTTACTTTTGGGCAATGTACTTTCCAGTTGAGGCGGTGCTAAGGGGTCTGGGATTTTTATGGCCCTTTGAATCTTCATCAGAAACCCTAAATCACCTAAATAGACCAAGTGAAAATAGTATGCTAACCATGCGATGCCCTTCAAATGAAATCTCTGAAATCTCTGATGTCTTTCCTGCCTCCATAGCCAGGTTTCCACCTTTACTTCCTTTTATATAGACATTTTGGAGGCTCTTGCCCTTCCAGAATTTTAAAACTTTTGTTTTAGAGACAGAGTCTCACTCTGTTGTCCAGGCTGGAGTACAGTGGTGTGATCACAGCTTGCTGTACCCTTGAGCTCCTGGGCAATCAACTCTCAGGTAATCCTCCTATCTCAGCCTCCCAAGCAGCTAAAAATACAGGTGTGCACCACCATGCCTGGCTAATTTTAAATTTTTTTTTTTTTTGAAAAGACAGAATCTTTTTGTGTTGTCTAGGCTGGTCTTGATTTCCTGGCCTCAAGTGACCCACCTGCCTCGTCCTCCCAAAGTATTGATATTACAGGCATGAACTACTGAGCTGGGCTCCTTCCAGCATTTAATGGCACAGCTGGAGGATTGTTCTGTAGGCATAAAGCACAGTCCCTTTTCTTTTAGGGCATATAATTTTGCAAAAAGAAAAGGCATAAAACCAATCATTAAAATAAATTCAGAAAATAACCCATGTTAACTACTGCTATACATGGAACAGTGTTAGAAAAGAAGATAGAGATATGAAAACTGTTGTGAGGTTGACTGATTTGAAGATGGGTCAAGGGAGAAGGAAGAAATAAGACAACTCTGAAGTTTTTGCATCAAGTTGACTGGAAGATTAGTATATCATTAATAGAAATAGATTATGTACAGTGGGTATCTGAGGGGAGAATAAGAGAATTTCCACAAGGAAAACGTTGAGTCAAAGGAGCTGAAGAGACAGATTTGTGGAGGTATAGGGTAGATGTTGAAATGTTTGGGCCTAGAGATTAAGAGAATGTTCTGGTCTAGAGACAGATTTTATGTCACTCTGGATGGGGGTGAAGCCCGAAGCTTCAACAGGCTAATAGGAGCAGTGGTCCTAAAAAACCTGGAATGTATTCTTACATGTTTAAACTTCAGTCACCTTCAAAGTACTCTGTTTGATGCAATGCACCTATGAAGACACTTTTCACTGCTCAAGACTGTTTCTGAATTCATCAATTTTGATGCCTTTTCATGCTTCTGCCATTTTTTGTTTGACCTCTTCCGCATCAGCAAAATGTTTCCCTTTGAGGAATTTTTCATCCAGGGAAGCAAACAAAAAAAAGTAGTTTGGGGTGAGATCTGGTGAATAGGGAGGATGGGGCACAGGGATCATGTTGTTTTTGGTCAAAAACTACTGACCACTCAGCAGGACGTGGGAAGGTGTGCTTGTAAATCACCCATCATGAAATGGGCAAATGTGTTGAAAGACTCTCCAAAAGAAAAATTCACGGAAGCAGAACGCAGTCTCTCATAACACCACTAGCTGGTACAGTGTTGCAGATGGGTTCCTAGAACACTTACCTAGTGGAGGAAGCCTATACTACAAGGGGCCTGGCCTCCAAAAAATAATTCCTTCTTTCTTATTTTCTTTGGGTCCACACTAGTATGTAGCAGGTTAGTGGAAAAAGAGAAGATACAGGTGGAACACAAAAGAATAAGGATAGTAGAATTTTAACAAAGCCAAAGTGGAAGAGAGAGAAAGAAAAAGGAAATAATCAATTGTGTAAAATGTGGCTGAGAAATTTAAAGTCTGATGTGACAATTAGGAGGTTATTGGTGTTAGAAGAGTTGATGGGAAGTCGAACCAAATTGTGGTGGATTAAGCAGTAAGTAACGAGGAAGTGGAAACAGTGAGTGTTAATTTCTAAAGAATTGTATAAGAAAAAATATGTTGCATGAATGAGTATATTTAGGTTTGTGTTTCAAGCTCACCAATGGTGAGCAAGATGTGCAATTAAAAAGATTTTCACATGTGTGAAAATAATTATTCAATAGGTTTTCAGATGCAGTGAGACAATAATTTATCTATCAAAAGATAGTTGGTGTCAGAATTCTTTTTTTGGAGAGAGAAAAGTAATCTACATGAGGTCATGTAGTAATCAATATATGCAGAACATTTTAAAAAATGGTCTGTATTCTATAGGTACATTATTTGAATTGCTCTGAGACCTGAAAGGTATATGTTATACTTTTAAGAAAGAGTAATTTTATTTTGACTTCTAGTTCCTTAATCCAAAATCAGCTAACTAGACCATCTATTTTTCAGCATTATTTTTTAGAAAGTTGGCTTCCAAGGTCTTAAAATTTATTAGTAATAGACCTTGGTATAGATGAGTTTTTTTTTGTGTGTGGCATCTTAGATTTCTGGAAACAATCAGAAGACTAATGTAAAAGAAATTTAATTAAAAAAGGAAAAAAGTTCTAAACGTTTAGCTGCTCTTCTGTGTCTTCTAGTTGAATTGCAAATATAACATGATGAGAAGAATCTAATTTCTCATAATTAGTTAGAAGACATTTAACATAGCTCTAGGAAAAATATAAGCTAATTTAAAGCATAGAAACATATCACCCTTGTGCATAGGGGATCTTGACTTCAGTTAAATCGTTTTGGTGTGTTTGAAATCCTCCTCTTGAGTATCTAATACTACAAGCAAGAGCTCATTAAGAATTGTAGAAGGCAATATTATTTTTTTAGCCAGATATCACATGGATAGAGAGCCTAGTTGGAAGCAATCTGAGAATATTTTTTCATAAATTTAAAGAAAAAAGTCTTTCTCTTGATCTTTGTAGCATGCAAGAAAGCTATAGTACTCATCTTAATCTTTTTTTTTCTCTAAGGAATAATCCAAAATACTGAATAGATATAAAAATTGTCATTCCCCATGTGTACACAGTTTGGGCCCTATAGGACTTTGAGTATACTAAATTAGGAAAAGTTTGCATTGCCTTAAAGATATCTTTTTTTTTTTTTGAGTCGAAATCTCACTCCATCGCCCAGGCTGGAGTGCAGTGGCACGCTCACGGCCACCCCAGCGTCGACCTGCTGGGCTCCTGCAATCCTTCCGCCTCAGTCTTCCAAGACGCCAGAACTACAGGTGCGCTACCACATCCGGCTAATTTTTGATGTATTGTAGAGATGAGGTCTCGCCAAGTTGCCCTGGCTGGTCTCGAACCCATGGGATCAGGCAATCCACTCGCCTCGGCCTCCCAAAGTGCTGGGATCACAGGCTGAGGCACCGAGACTTGTCTAGGATATCTTTAAAAAATATATATATTTTATTTTAAAGATGTGGGGTACCATTCAGGATTAGGTATACAAGTGGACATCATACAGGTAGAGTTTGGGCCTCCCTTTGGTCCCCACTTTTCCTGGATGGAAATCAGGTACTCTTATTGATGTTGTGTCCCCACCCCCACCCAGGCAGTATCCTACTACTGCCAAGCCTTAAGATATCTTAAACCTGGGCAACATAGCGAGACCTCATCTCTACAAACGAAAAAAAAAAGTCTCTAGGACTCCAGATGTGGTGATGCATCTGGAGTCCTAGCTACTCGGGAGGCTGAAGCAGGAAGAACACTTGAGCCCAGGATGTTGAGGTTGCAGTGAGCTATGAATGAACAATCCTATTCCAGCAACA
>CAUYQG010009180.1:0-24335 GCA_963574415.1 Tarsius wallacei
CCTTGGATCAGGTTACAGGGGGGCTGCACAGGGGAGTGGTTGGAAAGGGAGGGTACAGAGGTTGAACTGCTGGAGCAGAAGTAGGTGGAGAGGAAAGGGAAGGTGGGGGTGGGGGAGCCTCGGGCTGCCTGTAGGGGGGGGCTCATCTGTAGGTCAAAATCTGAGACAGGAGAGGAGGGAGCAGGAAGGGGGCTTATAGTAGTTGCAGTAAGGGAAGGGGGTTTTGGAGGAGGAAGCACAGATGCATGTGGGACAGTGGGAGGAAGAGAAGTTGTAGAGGAGGCAGCGGATGCTAGCATGAGTTGGGGGTGGAGGTTGGAGGGATTACAATTAAGGCAAAGGTGGGGGTGTTCACAGAGGAGAGAAAATAATTGAACGTAGGGAATCTCTACCCACCGTTTTGAATGCTCACAGAAATTATATAGGTCCTGGATGATATTGGGATTTGGGGACCCTTGAGGGGGCCACTGGTTTTCATTGTCTAAGGGATATGTTGGCCAATCCTGTGCACAGAGGCAAATTAGGCATTTGGGTTTGATATCGGGGGTGAGTGAGAGTGTAGAGAGATTGTTTAAGAGGCATCTAAGAGGGGAATCGGCCGGCAGGGATGACGAGCCTCCCATGGCGGGACTGGCAGACTAGACGGGGCATCCTCCGAAGAGTCGGCTGTCCGAGGAGTGTGTCTGTGGCAAAGTCTGTCATCACAGAGGTTTGGCACAACCAGGGTTCTCCTGGAGAACCGAGAGGTCAAGGCACCTAGCACTAGAAATTTTTAAAACAGACAGAGAGCACTCGACCGAGCAGCAGGTGGGGAGGGTGCTCGAAAGAAACAGAAACAGAAGTCGAGCAGAAACAGAAGTCCCGCAGGGTCTGCTGTGGGCCAACAGACGTGAGAGCCTTTAATGTCCGCTATTGCCAGACAGACGTGGGAGCCCTGGGTGAGTGGGAACCCTACGGAGTCTGCTGTAGGCTAGTAGACATGGGAGCCTCTGAGGTCCACTGCTGCCTGACAGACGTGGGAGCCCCTAGGGTCCGTGAGAGATGGAACAGAGGAGAGAGCCTTTTAGGGTCCACTGTGGCCGTGAAGGCCGAGGCGGGGTGTGCTCCCCCTTGCCGAGAGGCTGGAGAGGATGGATCCTGAGGTCAGTTCCTTCTGGTGATCCCTGGCAAGTTTCAGGCATCCTTGTTTGGGGGGAGGCTTACCTATACAACGATCACTGATGGATGCTGATCAGTCATTCAAGAGGGTGGGGAAGGTCTGGGAGGGTTGGAGTAGTCACCAGTGCCAAATCGGGGTCTCGCCCAAGGGCGAGAGAGACTCGCACAGGGGCGAGAGAAACCCGATCTGAGTCATGGCACCAATGAAAGAACTTGGGCACCAGTAACAACTCCACACCCATTGGGGACCAAGAGATTTATTAAAGTGGTGGCTACAGAGCTAGAGGGAGAGAGAGAGAGAGAGAGAGAGAGAGAGAGAGAGGGAGGGAGGGAGGGAGAGCTATGCAGGGAGAGGGCTGTATTTGTTAGTTTAGCGAGGGCAGGAAAAGGTCATGTTAGCATTCTATTGGGTAGAGCAGAGCGGCAATTGGGTGGGCTGAAGTTGTCTTACATTACTATTGGAGGGTACAACAGGGCTGATTTGTCATAGGAGGAGATTGTTGGCTTGCAGGTTTGAACTTCGCGTGCACGGGAAACCATACAGGGAGAAGCCGGAACTTAGGGCCTTTGTTGTTTTCGTGTGGCTTTATAGTGTTTAGCATCATCTTGGGGGATGCCCTTCTGACTGTTCCCTGTGCCCTTCGATTTCTCTTTTCTTTTTTTTTTGGTGGCTATGGTAAATGGGATCATGCTTTTTATTTGGCACTGTTTGCTTGTTGCTGGTGTATAGAAATGCAACTGCCTTTTGCATTTTGATCTTGTATGCCAAGACTTTACCAAAGTCGATTGTCAGTGTGAGGAGGCTTTGACAGATTCCGTAGGGTCTTATTTTATTGTGTTTTAAAGATGTGGAGTATAATTCTGGATCAGATATGCAAGTGGTCTTCATACAGTAAAAGTTTAGGGTTTAGGCCTCCCTTTGGTTCCCACTTTGCCTGGTTTGAGGTCAGGTACCCTTATTGATGTTATGTGCCCCCACTCCCCTGTCAGTTTCTGGCTACTGCCAATCCATTTCTTATAATCTAAGATCATATAGCCTGCAAAGAGAGAGAGTTTGATTTCTTCTTTTTCTATCTGGATACCCCCAATTTCCTTCTCTTGCTTGATTGCTTTCTTTGGCTAAGACTTCCAATACTATGTTGAACAGAAGGGTTAAGAATGGGCATCCTTGTCTAGTTCCCATTCTCAGGGGAATGCTTCCAATTTTCTGCCCATTGTGCAAAATGTTGGCTGTAGGTTTATCATAGATGGCTCTTACTGTTTTGGGGAATGTTCCTTCTATGCCTAGGTGCCTAAGCTTTTAATTAAGAAGGGATACTGGATTTTTGTCAAATGCTTTTTCTGTGTCTAATGATACAATCATATGGTTCTTGGTTTTACATCTGTTGATGTGCTGAATTGTTTATAGACTTGCAAATGTTGAGCCATCCCTGAATTCCAGGAATGAAGGCCACTTGGCCATAGTAAATGATCCTTGAGATGTGTTGTTGGTTTTTGATCAAACTATTCCATGATAACAAGTTTGAATTTTTTTTCCTGCTTTTCAACAGATGCTGCTTTTGTCTACCAACCACACTCTATTTATCTCCAGCATCTAAGAGTTCAATAAGTATGTGTTAAGTTAATTAATTTTTATTTATGGAACATGGTACTAACATTATCAATTTTAGTCAAGAGAGACAAGAGGGCTAGGCATTCTATATTAGAAGGCACAATATAATAGTATTTATGTAAAGTTGCACTGATTATCATATATTTGAATAACCTTAAAATTAATAGAAATCTTCACACATCCTTTTAAGTATCTTTATTCTCAACTAATATCTTCTCTTTTCTTTAAACTAGTATGAACAATAAAAAATGCTGCCTAATGGTTGAACAATGAACATTTTAAGTGCCCAAGGTCAGGAAGAATAAAATTATGTTACACATATAATGAAGGGTCTACCTATCCATTCAACACGCATTTATTTAGCTCCTATTGTGCTTGAGATACTGTTAGGCATTATTTATGATATGAAGGTAAATCATTTATATATATATATATATATATATATATATATATATATATGTAGCCCCTAAGAAATGTATTTCTCACAAAATATCAAAACATAGTATAGTCAGGAATGTGCTATAAACAGTGTACATAAAAACCAAAATGTCAACCACTTTTTAAAAACTAATTGGACATGTCTAGTTTTACAATATTGCCTTCCTGAATATTTTAAGAGAAACTATTTAAGTAAAAATTAATACCTTGATAGTTCTTATAAAGATAAGTGAAACCAAATCTTGTTGGGAAGAACATTGAAATTTGTGGACTGGGTTACTGTCAGCAATAGGAATTAGGTGTTTCTAAGTTTCAGGTCTTGTGTTTTATTTTCTAGCTGTGAGTAAAATGAACATTCCATTTATTCTATTTTTTCTTTCTCTTTCCCATTCAATTATCTTTTTTTCTTACTATGTGCTGCATTCTAGTATTTTCATTTCTCATAATTTCAACACCAAAATTCTCAGTTCACCTTTCTGTATTGTAAAGCTTCTATTAGCATTGACTTTCATACTACAGTATCAGTGGTAAAATCCCATTAATTGTGCCCATTTGGGAAATACAAAGCAAGTCTGAATTATAGAACATTTAAGAAAAAATGGCAATGAATAAAATCCAACTGCATAAATAACCTACAATTGAGGAATGTAAGGCTCAATTACAAATTTGAGAAAAAAACTTGTTTGAGCATAAAATATGTATAAATAACATTTATTTTTTATTATCACATTAAATATTTGAATAGAGCCACTGCTAAAAATGCTTAAAATAATATTCTGACTTTTGTTTGAAAGTAAGCTAAATATGACTCTTATCAACACTCTTAATTTAATTAGAAGGTAACTTTTTGAGGGCACCAATATCTATTTCATTGTTTAACTGAATTATTACAATTTCCAATTTTTAATTAAATAGATTTCTATTGTTGAAATAAATTCATTCACTAAGACACAGATTGTAGCATAAAAATTCCTTGCCTAAGACAATAAATAATTTTAATTTTGTAGACACTTGAAACTAGATAAACAATTCAGGAGCAATAATATGTATAATACTTTTATTTACTAAAAAAATTATGATTGCATTAAAATTATAAAATATTTTAAAGTTCACATAAAAAAACAGATAAGTATATACAAAGATGTGGCTTACGTTTATTTACCTATTCGTTATATCCTCATTTACTTTCTTTGGCTACATTTCAAATTTCTGGTTGGCTTGCTCACTTCCTGCTGATTTACTCTAAATGTAAGCAGTGGTAACTCATGGTGAAATAGCAGAATACTTTACTCAGCACTGAAAAGAAGGCTTTTTGAAAATATTTCCAGGACATCTTTTTTTCAAATAAGTATATGGGAGAAAAGTTGAAAGAAGGGTCAGGTTTGTGCATTTAGTAAAATAGCAAACACCATAGAAGAGTGGTACAGAATTGACAGGGTGCTGCTGCTTAAAGAGACTGAGCTGGAACAGTTATTGAAATAGGAGAAATATACCTGAATTCATGATAGGAGAGGATTTTAGAAAGGAGTGAGTCATCAGTGGCATGGACTGTCACAGGCATCTAAGTTCAAGATAAAACTCATTTTGCTAACCAAATAAATTGGAAAAATAAAAATTGTGTGTGGTTCCATGGATTAGGGGAGAAATTCTTTTTTTTTTTCCTTCAATTTTTTTGTATTTGTATTGCTAAGCCCTAAAGTGACTCCAGAAGAGTGAAATTGCTTTGAAGTATGGAAAACTAAAAACTAACAAGACAAGCAAACATGATATTTTTAACCAGAAGACTAGGTAAGTGATCCTTGGATACAGTGAATGTGTGGGAATTCTAGAGCCAGGAAAGAGAACTTCCTAATTCTGTCTATAAATGCAAACAAATCTGAGCTCCCAGAGTATTAATGGAACAACCCACAAAGGCACAGCAAAAGTATGGAAAACTAAACAGATATTGAAACTACTGTAGGTACCATATTAATTGTATATTTGATAAACCTCTAGCCAGATTATCTAAGAACAAGAGGAAAGAATTCTTTCAATCCAGAATTTTATATCTGGTAAAAATATTCTTCAGGAATTATAGGACAATCAAACAGACCTCTTTAGATATAGAAAATCTAACAAAACCTGTTACTAACAGATTGGCCCTAAAAAAAAAAAAATGTTAAAGAAAGGTCCTCAGGATAAACAGGTATTATTCCAGAAGTCTTGTAACATCATAAATAAAGAAGGGGCAAAATAAATATAAATTATTTAAGTTAATGTAATAGGTATTATACAAAATGTACTTTCAAAATAGATTGAAACTACAAATAATGAAAAGATATCTATAAAATTCTCAGATAGTTGAAAATTAAATAATATACTTCTAAAAAAACCCCATGGGTCAGAGAAGACATCTCAGGGATATTAAATACATGCATACACACACATATATATGTGTGTGTGTGTGTATATATATATATATATACATCGAACTAAACAGAAATAAAAATATAATATATTAACACTTGTGAGATATAGCTAAAACAGTGCTTAGAGGTAACTTTATAACATTAATGCAGATATTGGAAAAGAAGTATGATCTACAATCAAAAAACTAAGTCTTCACCTTAAGAATCAGAAAGAGAAGAACAAATAAGTCTAGAGTAAAATGAAAGAAGGTAAAAGTAATGATTAGAGCTGAAGTCAATGTAATTGAAAACAAACAATAGAGAAAGTCAATAATATCAAAGTCTTTAAAAAACACTTCAATAAAATTGACAAACATCTAACAAAGAGAAAATAAAACACAAATTTTCAATATTATAAGTGAAGGAAGAGGCACCAGAACATGTCCCATTGATATTAAAAAGGTAATATGACAGTATTACAAACAATGTTATGGTAATACATTTGAAAAAATTAGGTAAAATGAGACAATCCTTAAAAGATACAAATTACTAACATGTATTTAAAAAAATAAGCATGAGTTTTATAGTATCCAACACAGTGAATCCCCAGGCCCTGATGTTTTCACTGGTGAAATCTACCAAACATTTAAGACATAAATCATAATATTCTACATAATCTCTTCCAGAAAATAGATGGGAAGAGAATATTTCCAACTCATATGAGTCCAACATTATTCTGATTATCATAATCAGACAAAGACAATTCAAAGGGATAAAACCATAAGTATCTATTATGAATGTAGATACAAAATCCTCAGAAAAAATATTAGCAAATGAAATCTATCAGTAAATAAAGAAGTAATATATGATAGCCAAGTTTATTTTATTTTAGTAATGAAAGGATCAGTTTAAAGTTTGAAAATCAAAAAAGAAGGAAGGCTGTATGATCATTTCAATTTATTTAGAGAAAAGCATTTGATAAAATTCAACATTGATTCATCTAAAAAGATGATTCTTAACTCTTTTTGCTCTGAGCAACCTAGGAACAGAAGAAACTTCTCTATCCACCAACTTGTAAACTTCAGATGTCAAAAATATGACTTAGTTATTATTTTCTTTTGCTTTTTCCTTTGTTTTTATTTTTTTTATTTTTTGAGCCATAGTTTCACCATCATTCAGACTGGGGAGCAGTGATACAATCACAGCTACCACAGCCTCAACCTGCTGAGCGTAGGTGTTCTTTTCACCTCAGTCTACTGAATATCTGGGACTACAGGCACATGCCACCACGCATGGCTAATTATTTTTGTGTACTGTAGAGACGAGGTCTCTCCATGCTATTCGGGTTTGTCTCAAACTCCTGGGCACAGGCAATCCTCTTGCCTCAGCCTCTCAAAGTGCTGGGATTCCAGGCATGAGCCACCACACCTGGCCAGTTACTATTTTCAATGGTGTTTAATGAAGTCCCTATCACAAAGGTGAAAAAATTTGTATAATAAATTATTTCCAAATATGTAAACTAACAATGCCAAATTTAAGCCATAGATATGCAGGTGTGCATGTGTGCATATATAGGCTCAACTACTCAACACTGTCTATGAATATCATCTAGAAGTAATGGCTCAAATGCAGGATGGCATGTATTGTATTTGTGTGTGGGGTGTGTGTGTGTGTGTGTGCGTGCGTGCATGAGTGTGTGTGTGTGTGTGTATGAGAGAGAGAGAGAGAGAGTTTATGACCGGAGGAGTTTATTTACAAGGTAAGACAATTCGGTGAATACTTTGTCTTGAGGAGCTTAAGAAAAAAATTAATATTTCTATAGTTTTCCAAACAATGCTATGGTATAAAAATATATGTTTTAGAATGCGGATGCATGTAATATCCTTGGGCAATTTGAAATAAGTTGGTAAAAGGGGCAAAAACCAGATAGGGTTTCATTCCAGGCATGATCAAAATCTTGAAAAGAGTAGATTTCATGTAAATGGATAGATCAGAAAAACATACTGAAAATTTTAGTTTCTTCAATTTTATAAGATAAATAAATCAAGCTTTAAGAAAACATGTTTTCAAAAAAGATGATTAAAACCCATTCATAATAATTATTTTGTTTTCTGGTAACAGCTAACTTGAGCTATAACAACTGAAGGAATAAAACATGTATTCATTCACTTGTATGTTAATTTATAAATATTTATATCTATACACATTTATTTTTAGATTTGCCCTCATCTTCTTATATTATATCCCTGTTAAAAAATTCTTGTAATATGTTTATCAGACCCACACACCCTTTATTTTCCCTAACATAATACATTGGCCTTAAAGATACTGCACACAGTTACATGGAAGTGAAATGAATTTATCAACTAATGATAAAGAAGTGTTATTTGTTGCAGAGAACTAAACTTTCTTCTTTACTCTAGATATATCCTTGTCAGTCAGGGTGCATTTCTTAAGCTTACTGAACATTTACTATATTATGATTAAGAGGAACAGTTATTTTGTTTAATAAGTATACTTCAGGTGAATTATCTTATGGGCCAAAGGTCTGCATCCCACTGAGACAGAAGGTCGATTAATGTTTACTTATGGTACCAGAAGGAGATATGTTTTTAGATTAGACTTTTCAGTTTACCTTATCATCAAATGGATAAAATTCCATATGCCTAAGGTAATATCTTGATAAAGTTCTACTTAGTTTCATGTCTTGCTTATTCATTATTTAAAATTATGCTCACAAGTTAAAGATAGATTTATAATTCATTTTAAGTGTCAAGTGCCAAAGTTGAGTCCTTTTATAATTATATTGGTAGCTTATTTAATTATACTTGAATTTTTTTTCTCCTTTAATATTCAAACAAGCCAAGGCAATGTAGCATGATACACATGGCTTTAAGGAAAACTATGGTATTGTGTCAGCTTTGGATATTGAAAGAAAGCTTGTTGGAATATATTAGTCTGAATCCAAGATCATAAGGCTTTCCACAATATTTTTTGGTTTGTTTATTTTCATCCACACACCTCGTTGCACAAAAAGTGTGCTAATACTTAATGAGATGACGAGATCCTGGACTGTATGATGTTCATATGGTTTACACAGCAGAGGCAGCTGTTGGTGCCAATTATATAGTAATAAGCTTGAGCAGCTGCCAAGAGAATGAAAACCAAGCTTGACTTAAAAGCAAGTGAGACATGATGCTCTGAAAAGCTTGTGTCTCCCAGGACAAGTAGGTGCCTGTCTGTATTCTGTAGATAGTAATTGGAGCCATCAAATCAAACAGACAAAGAAACTCTGTCTTCATATGTTATCGTTTTAGCCATAATAAACTTAAATTTCTAACCTAAAGAAAAATTTCTGGATTTTGCAAATGTGTGTTTGAAATGTATCAGCCCATTTTGATATAAATATATCAGCATTTATATCAAATCACCATGCTGAATATATGCACATAAAAGATAGGCTAAGCATACAGACTGCCTAACTTTTAGTAAAACATAGCCACCTCTTCAGTGAAATTTAGCAGATGTTTAAAATTTTTAAACAAATTTTAAATATGACTTAAGACAGGAAATGAAGAAAATTATGTTCAATTTAAGCACTGGAAAATATGCAGACAGGCTATGATTATCTATTATTAAAGCAACTAACATAAATGATAGCAAACTTCTATCCAGAAAAGAGATTTCTTCCATTGGCTGAGCCTTTTGAATTGCAGTGACGTGACAAATGAGGAATTCTCTTATATCCTATGTTCATCTATCTGGTTTTGAGGTCGAGTACTTTCATTCATTTATTTGTATAAATTTGAACTTTGTTAAATGCAGTATAAAAATAGTTTTGATAACTAGTATCAAGTGCTTTTAGTCTGTTTCAAATGAGAAGGACAAATGAGAAAGATTTTAAAAAACAAAATAGTCAGTCAAGGAATATAGCCTGAGTAGCAGTTAGGATATTAAGAAACATTTAGTCATTTATGTCATGTATTCTTATATCCGTACGTTAAATAAAATATTAGAAATACAAGATGTTAAATCCTACTTTATTCTTTAATAAAAGAACAGTTTTAAGTTTTTCTCATTAAGTATCAGGTTCTGTGACTTTCCAATTATTTTATGATTGAGAAAGACAACAATCTGATGGTGTATACTTGTTGCCCTTGAAATGCGCCTATTTATTTCTCTTTAACTGGACAGTTTTGAGGGTTTGAGTTCTTAACTACTTTAAAATTTTGAAAATATAAAATTGTACTGCAAATACTGAACAAAAAACAAAAACCTTTCCTAGGAGTCTTCCAGAGGATGGAGTTTTGGCACAAGCAGGCCTTTGCACTCTGTGTTCTGGCTCCTAAAGTGAGAAACTACTGGACTTTGCCACTTAGAAGTCTCCTGATAATAGTCTTCCACCTGCTACAGGTGCTGACAACTTATTGGCTAGTAATCCCCTGACAAAAGAGGAATAAAGCACTGTTGCTATCTCTTAAGTTGCTCTTGCAGCTAAAGCAGCGAGCAGGCCAAAAATAAATTAAACAAATTAATAATAATAGCAAATCCAATAAGACCTTTAGCCAAATGAAAAATACACGCAAAGCACATGGATCAGGCAACTTTTAATGAAATAAAGCAGCTGAGGGAGAGAGTACACTCATGAGAAAAATCATAAGAGAAATAAAGAAAATTCAATTGTAGCACAGACAAAACTTCTGAATTGAAGAAGCAACTACAAAGATAACATCAAGTCAAGATTTAGAAACTAAAACACAGAAATAATCAATAGTTTAAAGAGAGGTTATTCATTTTTTATTACAGGCTTGGAATAATAAGTAGAAGAAATAACTTAAAACAGACTAAAATATAAACACATTAAAATTGAGATTAAAAATAAAACAGAAAAATAATTGGAGATACATAACTTTCAAATGGAGAAAAAGAAACAGATGTAGAACAATTCAGGAAATGATAGCGTTCTTCTTACATAATAAATCATGAGTCTACAGATTGAACATATTCATCAAATATTAGCAAGGATTAATAAACCTAGTTATTTCCTGATTAAATTACTGAATATATTGAATATACAGGATTCTAGACAGAAATACCAAGTTATTTATTGTGATAACTATTAGAACTGTGTATGCATATTTTAATTCTCCTTCTAGGCGCATGAGAGAACTCAACACTCACCTCATTTAAAGTTAGGATGGCTATGCTACTTTTTTTTAGTCCAGTGAAATATAACCAGTAGTGGTGCATGTCAGGTCTGACTAGAAACTTTAAAAACAGTGCATAACTTGCTATACTCCTGTCCTTTAGCTGCAGTAATTTTGGAGCCATGTTTTAAGAACTTCCATCATCCTGCATTCCTTTGAAAAGCAGGGCCCCTGACAACCCACATAGATACTTTGAGAAAGTGTATAAACATATAGTATGTCAAGTTCTTGATCATGAGAGTTGTTTAGTAATGTGGCATAATCTAACTGATTCTGACTGTCAGGCAATGGATATTAAATAATGGTGGAATAATATCTTCAAAATACTGAGAAAATAATCTTTACCTAGTCATAAGGGAGTTAAAAAACAAAAGCAAGAACTTGACTCCTTGGTAAAATACACATGTAATGGACTTTTATCCCTCTAAATATTAGGTTACATGTGCACAAAATTGCTTAAATTTTATATAGTGCTGAGATATGTGCTCCTTTTTCTAACTTGGAGTTAGATTTTTTATTTTTATTTTAAATAAGATTTTGAGAGATGAAAAGGGATTGAAAGAAAATTATCTTACTTGAATTTGAGATATTAACTATATGATTTGTAATATTAACACATCTTATAATTTACAAATCTGACCGTTAATGTTCTAATGTTCTCAGAAACAAATAATACAATTTAATAAACATGTATCCTTATTTTAAAAGCTGACATTTATTCACATACTTGTTGATAATATTGTTGGCAGAAAATAATTTACAGAATGATCTACTATATATGACTTTCATTTTTATCATTTTCCTCTACAAAAAAATTATTATTTAAATATGTTTCAACAAATAACATAGCATAACTTTTTTGAATTTTACATGACTATTAAACATGACATGTATTCATTTATATTTATGTAATAATGTATATTAATAGATTTTTAAAATTGGGGCTATCGTGAAAAATGTTCTTATTTCTTCAAATACATAAAGTCTCTTTAGGAGTGAATTATTGCAATGAAGATGTGTGATTCTTCAATTTATTAGATGACACCAAACTATCCTAAAATCTGCCAATTTATATTTCCACTGTTAGTGTGTGAGAGCCTCTATTGCTCCACATAATTGCCAAAAAGTGTTTTTTTGTTTGTTTGTTTTGTGTGTTTGTTTGTTTTTTAGTTGTAGTCTCACTCTGTTGCCCAGGCTGGAGTACAGTGGCATGCTCATGGCCACCCCAGCGTCGACCTGCTGGGTTCCAGCGACCCTTCCACCATAGCCTTCCAAGTAGCCGGACCTACAGGCACACGCTACCATCCCTGGCTAATTTTTTATTTAATTTTTGATTTATTGTAAAGACAAGGTCTCGCCAAGTTGCCCGGGCTGGTGTCGAACTTGCAGTCTCGGGTAATCCATTTGCCTCGGCCTCCCAAAGTGGTATTACAGGCTGGGCCACGGAGCCCAGCTGCCAAAAAGTTTTAAGACTTTTACACATTTGCCACTGTAGTGAATATACACAAGTGTTTTCTTTCGGCTTTAATTTGTATTTACCTGATTACTTATGAGTTTCAAAATCTTTTTGTATTTGAATTGACTATTTGGATTTATATTTTATAAAGTTTCTCTAGCATATTTTGGTCTAGTTTCTGAATTGCCTTTTAAGATTAATTTATGAGGGTTTTTTTGTATTTTTAAATTCAGATATTAATCTTTATGATTACATATGTTGTGATAATATTCTTCCAGGTTGTGACTTAAATTGTCATTTTACTTATTATTCATTAAATAATGTTTTTTTCACATTTTGCAACTTGTTTAATCCTATACAGCATTCTAGACAATATTCTTTCATGTCCATATTCTTGCCAACTCCCTTCTTTTCAGTTGAGTTTAACCTCAGTGAGTTTGTCGTTTGAAGAACAGTAATTTTTCCTTGTATTCCTGTGTAGTTTCCTATACTCTGTATATGTTTTCAAGATATTTTTTTCCTTAAACATTGTAAACAAAGTAATATTATCTGTGATAATACCATTATGTATGTAAAGTCTTTGAGAGTTTGTTTTCTCTTCTCATTCTCCCTTTTTTATTTGATAGATCATGGTCTCTTTTATTTACGGTTCTTGATTTTTGTCCTTGTGCTTAAATAACTATTTTTTAATATGAGCTTCCCATTTTTACCAGAACATTACATTATTTTCATAATCTTTAAAGTATGAGATGAAGATGTATTTATTTAGAGGAGATTACTTATGTACTGATAGAACACTTGGGGTATTTCATTTTTGTTGCCATTTAAATTAAATCATGAAATCTTTAGGAATAATAAAGAGTCATTCAAATGTGGCTTCCACATCTGCCAAAAAGTCTATTCTGTGCTTACAAACTTTCATACACACACACACACACACACACACACACACACACACACACACACACCATATATATGTATATGCATTTATATATATATAAATGTATATACATATATTTCTTCTCAGCGATCTGATTGATACTATATCTCATTGTCTGTTTTCTACTTGAATTCACCAACAGCATTTTTTAAAGTCTTTTCTATATGCAGAAGAGAAGCTAGAAACTATATTTTCCAGAATCCCTTTCCTGTGTGATACCAAGAACTATATGGGATTTGGAAAGTAGAAAAGATTGAGAAGCTATTATTTTCCAGAGAAAGTTGCATCTTAATGTGAGATTCACTTTGGCTTCCTGACAATTTCTTGAAATCCAATTGCTTTGTTTCTGCTGAGGCAATTACATACTCTTCTATATTGGTTTCTTGGACTTCCCTAACAAAATTCCACACAAATTTCCACAGAATTATATTTCCGCAGACATTTATTTTCTCACAGTTCTCGAGGTTGGAAGTCAAAGATCAAGGTGCCAGCAGAGTTTATTTCTCCTGAGGCCTCTCTTCTTGGCTGGCAGATGACCACTTTCTCACTAGTCCTCACATAGCAGTCCTCCAATACATGTGTACTACTGGTGTCTCTCTGTATGCCTGTATGTCCTCGTCTTATAAAAATACGAGTATGATTGGATTAGAGCCCATGTTAGAGGACTAATTGCCTTATTTCAACTTAATTACCTCCTTAAATGCCCTATTTCAAAATATAATCACAGTCTGAGGAAATACAGAATTCAACACATTTGATGTGACCCAAATCAGCCCATACCTTCTAAGAAACTCTTAGGAATATCAGTAGCTTTCCGATAGGTTATTGGGGACTATGCACTTTGATTCTTTGGGCTGAAGCCTTCAGCATTTACCTCATTGACTTTTGACAGTATTCCTCTGAACTGTGATAGGGGCTTGTCTGATATTTTCTCTTACAATTTTTCCGTAGTTATGGAAGCTAATAGTTTGAAGTAGAAAGTTTGTAAGCTGAAATATAGTATGGCTCCCCTCATCTTAAATTTTTATATTATCTATCTATTATCTATCATCTATCATCTATCTATCTATCATCTATCATCTATCATCTATCTATCATCATCTATCTATATTAATGTGCTAGGGCTGCCATAACAAAGTACCAGATCCTGGTTGTTTTGTCAGCAGAGTTGTTTTCGTCTGAGATCTTCCTCCTTGGCTTGTAAATGACCATCTTCTCCCTATAGTTTTGCATTCCCTCTGTACTTGTCTGTGTTTAAATTTCCTCTTCTTATAAGGATATAGTCATACTGGATTTGGGCCAATTTGATGAACTCATGGTAACTTAATTAACTTTTTCAACCTATCTTTACAGTCACGTTCTGAGGTACTTTATGACTTCAACATGTGAATTTTGAAAAGACACATTTCAACCTATAATTATTGAATCTATCTATTTATCTATGCAATTACTAATTATTTGAGAGTAATTTGCAGATATCATGATGCTTTATATGTAGACACCTAGCATATGTTCTTAAGAATAAGAACTTTCTGCTACATAACCAGAATTTTTTTTCTTTTTTCTTTTTTTCTGATTAAGCATTATCTTGATCAGTTTTGACTGCTATTATAAAGTTTCATAGAATGAGTGCTTTATACACAACAGAAACTTATTTCTTACGGTTCTGGAGCCCAAAAGTCAGAAATCAGGGTACCTACATTGCTGGTTTCTACTGAAGTCACTCTTCTGGATGGCAGACTACTGACTTCTCATGTATTCTCACGTGCAGAGAGTATGCTAGCTAACTCTGTGGCCTCTTTTCATTAAAACAGTAATTCCATTCATGAGGCTCCAACCTCATGACTTAATTACCTTCTAAAGACGCCACCTTCAAATATCACACTATAATTACAGTTTTCTATTTAATTCATTGTACTAATTAATCAAATTTCACACACTGCATTTAACTGTTTTTGTAGTTTATTTGACTCTGAACATTTTCCTATGTGTATTTTTTCATGATACTGACTTTTTGAAATGTCCTTTTCTTTTTTTCTTTTTTAAATTTTTTAAATTTAAAGATTTGGGATACAATTCAGGATTAGGTATACAAATGGTCAATGTACAGGTGAAGTGATTTTTCAATTGTCTTGTAAGTTGTTCATTAGTTTAGATTTGTCTGATTATTTCCTCATTTTGTCATTAAATATTTTGTCCTATTCTTAACATTTTCTATAAACTGAAATTTATACTTAGATGCTTGTTATCTTACATTGAATGTTTGGTATGCCTTCAGTATTCAGTTCTGGTTCTTTGTGGTAGGTAGAATCGAAAGACTGTCCTTAGAAATCTGTTTTAATTTGTATTGGCTGCTATGGAAAGATACCATAAACTAGTGGTCTTAAAACAATAGAAATTTATTTTTCAGAGGGCAAGAGCCTAGGAAGTCTGACTAGGGTATCAGCATGATCTGGTTCTTGTTTAGAGGTCACTTTCTGGTTCTTGGTACCTTCTTTCTGTGTCCTTATCTGGTGACGGATAAGCCATTTTTCTGGGGTCTCTTTTATGAAGGCACTACTACCATCAATGAGAGTTCTACCATCATGACCTAATAACCTCCTAAAGTCCCCATCTCTTAATGCCACCACCTTGGAGGTTAGGATTTTAACGTATAAATTTTGGAGAAACACAAAATTCAGACCATAGTAAGATTCCTGCCCTTCATGTATATTTATTATATAATTCTGTTACCCTAAGTGTAAGTAGAAATTGCACATATGATGGGATAGTTGATTCTTTAATTAGGCTACATTATATGGCAAATGGGAATGGAATAATTGTTCTTGTGATTATGTTACCTTATATAAAACTGTATTAGAGTGACTGAAGGAGAATTTGGTGTCAGAAAGACACATTCTTATTGGCCTGAGAAAAAACAGACATCCATGTTGTGACTAGCTTATGATGGCCATGGTTCAAGGAACTAAAGGTGAGCTCTAGAAGACAGAGTGGTACCTGGTAGCAGTTACTAGAAACATGGGGACTTCAAAGATCTATATGAAAATGATTCTGCCAAAATGAATGTGCTTGAAAGAGGAACTTCTTTAGATGAGAACTGAAGTCCCAGCTAAATGCCTTGATATCAGCCTAACAGGGTCCTGAGCAGAAGACCCTGTGCTTATGATGGACACACTAAGACTTCTAATTGTGGGAAGTGGGAGGTAATGTCTTAGCCGACTTATGCTGCTATAACAGAATATCTGCGACTGGGTAATTTATTATTAACATTAATTTATTGGATAATAGTTCTAGACACCGGGAATTCCAAAATCAATGTGCCAGCATGTTGTAAGGGCCCATTTTTGACATCATCATATAGTTGAAGATGAAAAGGTCAAGAGAAAAAGCCTACTCCCAAAATACCCCTTTTTTGTGGCCAAAACAAATCAAAATTTGTATTCCTTGTGTTTTTTTTTCAATTACATGTATTAAATATCTGCTCTACTGTTAATAATAGCTAAGAGAATATAACAGTTAAGCAAATGAAAAAAGATATGCTGTAACTTAAGTAATAATATTAAAATTTTATTCAAGGTACAAATATCTACAGGATTTTGAACAAAAGATAAATGCCAGAGATTTAGGTCTGACACTATTTAACTGATTTTAACTAACCATTAGGGAAAAAAAGCATAGGGGTCTAAAAGAAAAAAACATATGAACATTTTCCACAAAGTTCTAAAATACTTCTTTGGTTCTTAAGGGCCAGTTCTTATGAACTAAACACCTCCCATTCGGCCCCTCATTCCTATTAGGCCCCACCTTCCAATGCTTTTACATTGGCAATCAATTTCCAACATGAATTTTTGAGAGACAAACATTCAAACCATAGCATATAATTAACCTATGTTATTTTAAGCCACTGAATATGGCAATTGAATAGGCATTTTAACAATGTCTAGATACATTTTGGATTGTCACAACTTGAAAGGGCATTTATTATATACATAGGAAAGCACCTTAGAACACAGGATTTTGCCACCCCCAAAAGTTAATATTGTGAAGGTTAAGAAAGCCATCACTAAGCAATTTTGTTAGAATTATCTCCAGTTGAAAGAGGAACAATACAACAGAGATAAAATCTTGAGAATACATACAATTTTCTGGGAATAAATTAGGGATTTTTTGCAAATCAAAACTACAAGGAGATATCACCTCACACTGGTCAGGATGTCTATCATCAAAAAGTGAAAAAAGCTGGGCACGGTGGCTCAAATCTGTAATCCCAGCATTTTGGGAGGTCGAGCCGAGAGAATTGTCTGAGCCCAGGGGTTTGAGACCATCCTGGGCAACTTGGGGAGACCTTGTCTCTACAATAAATAAATTTTAAAAATTAGCTGGTCATGGTGGTGCGTGCCTAAAGTTCCAACTAATTGGAAGGCTGAGGTGGAAGGATCACCTGAGCCAGCAGGTCGAGGCTGCGGTGGCCATGAGCATGCCACTGCCCTCCAGTCTGGGTGACAGAGTGTGACTTCAACTAAAAAAAAAAAGGTTAAAAAAAAAAACAGGATTTGGCAAAGCTGTAGAGAAAAGGGAATGCTTCTACACTGTTGTTGACAATATATGCTTTGTGGAAAGCAATGAGGTAATTTCTCAAACTACTAAAAATTGAGCTACCATTCTACCCAGTAATCCCACTTCTGGGAATATAACCACAGGAAAATAAATCATTCTACCCAAAGGACACCTGCATGCTTATGTTTTTTGCAATACTATTCACAATTGCAAAAACATGGAACCAACCCAGATCCTCATCATAAGTGGACTCGAAAAAGAAAATGTAGTACTTACACACAAGGCAATACTATGCAACCACAAAGAAGAACAAAATCATATCCTTTATGTCAACATGGATACAGCTGGAGACTAGTATTCTAAGTGAACTATCACAAAAACAAAAACGCAGAATATTGCATTTCTTACTCATAAATGGGAACTAAACATTGGGCACTTGGGCTCAAACATGGGAACAACAGATGCTGTGCACTAGTAAAGGAGGTAGGAACAATAGACACTGGGCCGGGAAAGAGGAGGGATGTAGGAAGAGGGGATAAGGGGTGCAGAACCATCCATTGATTCACTGGGTACCATGTCTACTACTGGAGGGAGTGGGACTCACTGAAAGCCTCATCCTCACTTTCATGCAATCTATTTCTGTAGTAAATCCTCACGTGTACCCCACAAATCTAAAATTAAAAAAGAAATTGGGAATTTTCATGTTCTAAACTTTCCTTGTGATACCAAGATAGCATTATATACTACACAATTGGTAATATTCTCAGAGTTGCCAAACTGAATCTGCCACTTCTTGCATCTAATAATTAATTCTTAAGGTATGTTTTAATATTTTTAAGAAATCCCCACACGCATAAAAGAATCGAAGATCTTACAGTTTAGAATATTTTGCTCATGATGTGTAAACTATTTGAGTTATAATTTTTCTTTGTCTTTTACTTTCGAAAATACTCTTTTACATTTCACAGGATCTCAATGGAAGCATTTAATTGGTAGAAGTAGTATAATATTTAGCTTCTGAGCTTCCTTCATATGCCATTCTCTTTCTTAACAGAAAGATTTCTAGGATTCTGGCAGAATATCTGTTTAAAAATTTGATGCCTGCCACAGGATTCCAAAGTTTGTGGGTGGCATGAAAAGATTACCATACCTTTTATTATTCCCAAACAAAAAACTTTTAGAACCTGAGAGGCATAAGTATTGAGTGGAAATTTTTCCAAGAAAATATATATATATATATAAAAGTTAGAGCTGGTAACATACTGAAGCTACTTATAACCATTGGACATGATAAATTAAGCATTAAATGAATGCAGGTTTGGAGTCCATTTTCTTTAATGATGCTTTGAGTTGTTGATACTCAGCAGGACTCTAGGATTATCATATGTTCTTTGAGGATAATTTTAAACAATAGAAAAATATTCTAAAAGCACCGAATTTCTGTAAGTTACCACCAGCTGCCGGTCAATGACATTCCACAATACATATCCTCTTTCATTTGTTATGAATTCCAACACTCTACTGCTGGCATGAACCTTCAGAATATTTAACAGAGAACAGATAAGTGAGCATGAAGGAAGTATTGTGACAAAATTGCAAAAACATGTTGAATATCAAGGTCTATGTATTTATCAGGAAGAACCTGATCCATATTGTTCACAAGCCTCTACCTTGAATGCACCTTTGCCATCCAATTACGATTCCAAATTAAGAACTCCCTATTTTCTTCTGCACAGTCTCACATGTTTGCAAAAACAAATTTGTAATGTTTTGTGGTCATTCTTTTCTATTTGTAATTATACTAACTCATAAGAAAAAAATTGCATACAGTAAATAACTAATAAATGTATGTTTTTATACAGAGGTGATGTATCTGAAAATTTGAAAAGAATATGAAGAAGCAAAACATCTACCAAAGTAAACAAACCAGATGTTAGCATATCAATACATTGATAATATGGGTAGTCACACATAATGCCTAGTTTAAACCAGATCCAGTTCTGATGGCTGTGTTTAGATAGTAACTCATTTAATTCTCACAGCAACCTTGTGAGATAAGCACTAAACTTATCGCCGTTTGACAAATGAGAGAACTGTAAGAGTAACTTTAAGTGACTTTAGGAAAAAGTACAGCCGGTAAGTGGGTTAGCAAATATTCAAAACAGAGTCCTCACTCTTAACCACTTCAAATGTTTAATCTCCAAGTTTCTGTTTAGTCTTTAGTCAAGTGTTGATTTAGTTTCTACCCTCTGAAGCACCCAGAGCTGGTTGCTAGCATAGAGATAAATTTAAAAGACATGTAAATCAATAAATCACATTTTAATGTGTGTGACCACATGAACACAAAGAAGGGATTATCATTTGCCAAGTAACAAAAGGAAAACAAGAAGGCAGTTATGTTAATGGTAAACAGTTCTACATATTTCAACTTCCTATTGTAGTATAGCCATTGAAGACATTGATATTGTTAATCATATTTATGATGACCTCCAACTTGCCAAAGAAGATTTAACCTATGTTCACAGAAGTTTGGTTAAGAAAGAAGACATTTAGAATACATTTCTAGACTTATATTGTAGATAATTTAGATGCTTTGAACTAAATGTTTAATTTTTTTCATTATTTTGGATTTATTTTGTGTTTTGTATAATCTTAATACATAAATTATATCTGAAATCAATTTCAGAATTACACTAATAATTCCAGTGATATATAGAAATGCTACTTCTATATAGCTGTATTAGATTTTAAACTTTTTTCCTATTATTATACATATTACTTCTATATACTATGAAACCTATCATACATTACTGTTTATTTATATATTTTTACTATTATAGAAGCAAAGAAAAGAAATGAAAGCAAGTATACATTTGTGGATTTTGTTATATGTATGTTTTACTTACCATTTCTGGTTCCCTTCATTTGCTCATGATTTTTGCTTTCACCTATGTTCTTTGAGCTCCTTTGTCAAACATGTTATGTTTTCTGTACTATAGGCCAAAAAGTAAAATTGTACACATACTATTTTATAAAGTTTTTTTTCCAATCAGTTGATGGAAGAATGGACAAAAAAATGTGTATTTACACAGCATTTTATCATATAGAAATACCTATACCAATGCATTTTGGTTTTTTTCCATGGATTTGAATTCATTTAGACATACTTCTAAACTAAAGAACATTCTTTGGCATTTTTTTGTAAGGCTTGTCTGAAGTTATAAAAATTGTCTCAGCGTTTGTTTAACTAGGAATATTTTTATTTTATCTTCATTTTAGAAAGATAATTTTGCTAGAAGTTAGACAGGTGTTTTTGTGGGTTTTTTTCCCTTTAAATATGTTATTCCATTATTGTTTGGCCTCCATTATTTCTGATGAGAAGTTAGCTCCTAATTTTACTGGATTTCCTTTGTAAGTGATGAACAATTTTATTCTTGCATTTTCAAGATTTTCTCTTTGTTTTTAATTTTCAGTATTTTTACTATAGTGTGTCTGGTTGTGGATCTCTTTGTATTTATTCTATTTTAAGTTTGTGGAGAATCTTAGATATGTAGGCTAATTTTTATCAGCAAATGTAGGAAGTTTTCAATCATTCATTTTTTGAAAACTTTTTTCAATTGCTTTCTTTTCCTGTTTTTTTCCTAGTACTTTTATTATGCTATGCTGTTGCACTAAAAATGTCCCGTATTTCTCTAAGGTTATATTCATTCTTCTTCATTTTATTCTCTCTTTGTTCTTCAAATTTCATAATCTTTGCAGATTTAGCTTTAAGTTTGATGATTATTCCTCTAGTCAGTTCAAATCTATTGTTGAGCTAGGCTTGGTGACATGTGCCTATAATCCTAGTTACTTAGAAGGTTGAGGTGCAAAGATTGCTTTATACCAGTAATTTAAGGCCAGCCTGGGCAACTTAGAGAGACCCCAGTCTCTAAAAAGAAGAAAAATGAAAAGAAAAAATATATATATTGTTGTGCTACTCTAATGATTTTTTTCATTTAAATTATTTTACTTTTTTACCTCCTGCATTTTCATTTGTTTCTTTTTTGTGATTTTTTTTTTTTTTTTAGTAATATTGGCTATTTGATAAGACATGGCAGGACTCTCATTGACTCTCTCCTTTCTTGATCTGTCTGTTAATACATGTATTTTGCATGTCATTACACCCCACATATTAGGTTCCCCTAACTGCTGGATGATTGCTCTGTAGTTTTCAATGCCCTAGTATATAAATTGTTTAGCAGTCAAATCCAGTTAAATTCAAGTAGAGGTAATTTTTAAGATGAGTCTTTGAGCTTTGTTTTGATTCCAACAGGCTTCTATTTTGCTGTCTCTTTTCCTCATTCTTTTTGGTAAACTAGATGGCCTATGGTTTAGCTGTTTCTCTTAATTAAGAGAAGATATTTATTTCAAAAGTGCTTTTAGGAATGAACTTCCTTACACTCTATTTCAAATTAAGTCAGTTCCCTTGGGGATAGTTCTTTATTTTTGTGAACTTCTTCTCTCTCCCTGGGAAAATTCTCTGGACCATTACTCTATGTGCTGTATATAACAGTAAGTAGTCTCTGGTCCTGTCTGCTTGCCTCTCCCAGCAAAGACCTCTGCCCCGTAGAGAAGTTTTGGTGCAAACTTTCCCAGTGAGGTATGGTAACCTTTTATGAGAAGATAAGGGGAGAAAGAATTCTGTCTTCTTGGCTACATCTAACCATGTGTGCATCCATTAAGCTGAGCTGAGTGGTAGAAGGAAGGGGAGGAAGAAGGGAGGGTGAAGGCTGTGGCTCAAATGCCACAGACTCTTACTGTTCTTACAGAATTTTAGGAGATTTTCTTATATAAATATTTCTTAACTTGATGTATGTTCTTAGTATTTTCTTAGGACAATTTCCAAAGACTTATTTAATTATCTTTTGTGGTCTTTTACAAGTTGTGCTTCCTTCTCTAGGGAGAGTTTTTGCAGAGCCTCTCTGCTGCTGTCCTAAAAGTAGAATTCTAAATAATTATTTTTTAAAGTTATCAGTTACCTGAACATTTCATTAATGTAAAGAACAACATCTTCCTTCGGTAATGTGAAGTAATTTAGGTATAACCATAAATGATTAAAGTCAATTTAAGAATATACTAATTCCATAACTCTTGGTCAAAAGACAGAAAAATAAAATGAAATACATTATAATTCTCTAATCTAGTTTGTTAGTGTCACTACCTGGTTCAAATATTTACAAATCTCATTTATAAGTTTCACGACACATTTTTTTGAAAATTGATGCCTTGGTTTGAACTATAAGTTTCAGCCTGCTGTATTTGTAGTCTCTCCTTACCTCCACTCCTGAAGCCCACAGAGTTAGTTTCTTTCAGAACACTTTGTGACATTTCTGAATTCCCACCAATATAATCATAATAATTTCTATTGTTCCTTTTATTCTAAGAAATTCAACTCTGATTTATTTTTCTTCTGGGTTGAACATTGAGACGATTGGTTGGATTTATTTGGTAAATGGATTAGTAAATACTAATTTGGAGTTGATTCATTAACAGATACTTAACTTTGTAGCTGGTATTATTCTAAGCATAAGAGTGGAGAAAACTCCATTAAAATGGGTTATTTCTAACTTAGTGAGTTTACCATACAGTCTAATGGCCACAAAGAGTTTGATGGTTATGTAAATGTTGCCTTTTTTATCATGAAAAATAACACTTTTTTGTGGTTGTTGAATTGGAGTCTGGCTCTGTCACCCAGACTGGAGTGCAGTGGCTGCTCCTGGCCACTGCAGCCTTGACCTGCTGGGCTCCGGCGATCCTTCCGCCTCAGCCTTCCAAGTAGCTGGAACTACAGGCGCACGCTACCACGCCTGGCTAATTTTTGATTTATTGTAGAGATGAGATCTCGCCAAGTTGCCCAGGCGGGTCTCTAACCTACAGCCTCAGGCAATCCACTCACCTCAGCCTCCCAAAGCGCGGGATTACAGGCTGAGACACCGAGCCCGGCTAAAATAAAGCTTTTTAGATGCTTTTTTTTTTTTTCTTACAAAGCAATGTTAGTTCACAAATAAATGAATGATTAATTTTGTTTGATCCAGAAAGCAGAACAGTTTTCCAGACAGTGTGTCTTGACACAGAAATTATGTATTCTAGACATAGATATAAACTACAAGTAAGTTGAGGAAACAGTTCCATTTGACTAATATCTCTGGTGTATGAGAGCAGAATGTAAGGACAATCACTCTAGAGAGCTAGGCAGGGACCAAATTACCGCGACCTCCTCATACAATGACATGGATTTTTTAGTTTATCCAACTGACAAGAGGAGCAACTGAATTGCTTGAAACCAAAACATAACGAAGATAATATTTTCATTTCTGCTAATATTAACTTTAGAAAGTTTTGCCTGACAAGTTTTGGAAGATGAAACACCTTGACTAATAAAGAGACTATAGTGATAGTCCAGTTAGAGATGACTGCCTGAAACAAGGCAGTACCCACGAAGATGGAACAGACAGGGTGTATATAAAAATTGTTTATAAAGTATAAGCAATAAGACTGGGTTACCAATTTATATACAAACCTAGAAAAATAAAAGATTGAA
>CAUYQG010009181.1:0-16084 GCA_963574415.1 Tarsius wallacei
GTATTTATTTATTTTATTTGTGTTGGAGTCTCACTCTGTCGCCCAGACTGGAGTGCAGTTGCCGCTCCCGGCCACTGCAGCCTCGACCTGCTGGGCTCCGGCAATATTTCCGCCTCAGGCTTCCGAGTAGCTGGAATTACAGGCACACGCTACCACACCCAGTTAATTTTTTGATTTATTGTAGAGATGAGGTCTCGCCAAGTTGCCCAGGCAGGTCTCGAACCCGCGGGCTCAGGCAATCCACTTGCCTCAGCCTCCCAAGGCGCAGGATTACAGGCTGAGCCACCGAGCCCGGCTGAGTCCAGGATTTTGAGGCTGCAGTGAGCTGTGACCATGCCGCTGCACTCCAGCCAGGGTGATGGAGCGAGACCCTGTCTCAAATAAAATAAATAAATACCTAAAAAATTATGGATGAAGTTGCTAACAGGCCCCATTTGAACTGGTCACATAGCTTGTAAGGTTAAGTGGGTTTTCTGCTTTGAGGTGTCCATACAGTTAAAAATAAAAGAAAGGACTACTCTGAAGTAGATTGGAAATGAAAATACCATTAGGAAGTTTTTAGGGGAGATATTCCTATAATTGGATGGTTGTATATACCAGTGTAGATCTTTCCTGGTTTCCTGCAATTGCTAACTAAAGCTGAAAACCAGAGGAAAAAAGACTAGATTGCAGCTGGTATAGGTGTCCTTCTCCTTGTATCTCCTTTTTAGAGGGCCTTTACCAGCAGCATTGATGCTGTGCCTATCATCTTTGACCTCTAGTGTAAGTGGAGTACAAGGCTTCTTTTTGTAAAAGGGGAAACTTGATTGAGAGAATTATACATATTATAAAATTTACCTTTTTTTAGTTGTTGTTGAGTTGGAGTCTCACTCTGTAGCTCAGACTGGAGTACAGTGACTGCTCCCCGCCACCGGAGCCTCAACCTGCTGGGCTCCGGCGATCCTTCCGCCTTAGCCTTCCAAGTAGCTGGAACTACAGGCACGCACTACCAAGCCTGGCTAATTTTTTTGATTTTTATTGTAGAGATGAGGTCTTGCCAAGTTGCCCAAGTGGGTCTTGAACCCACGGACTTAGGCAATCCACTCACCTCGGCCTCCCAAAGCGCGGGATTACAGGCTGAGCCACCGAGCCCGGCTAAAATTTAGCTATTTTAACTACAATTAAATGATTTTAAAGTATGCACTCAAATAATTTTTAGTAAATTTTCTAAGTTGTGCAATCATCATAATCTAGTTTTACCCCAATTAGATCTCTGTTCAGGAATACGTTTACATTTTTTAAAAAGTGATTTCAGACTTAAAGAAAAGCTACAAAAATAGCACACAGAATTCCTCTGTTTTTCTCACCCAGATTCCTTTTAGCACATTTGAATGTAGATTTTTGAATAGTAATGATCCCTTCTCATTGTTTAAAAAAAAAAAAAAAAAGGCATCATTTGACTTGACGTCCCACCACAACCTTCCTTTGAGGTTGGAGGCACTCTTTGGTGGGGCATTGAATGTTGTGGAGGGTATGTGAATTTCTCTTAGACTGAGTGGGTGGCATATGTGAAAGGTGATTGGGCCTTAAGTTACCTTGTCAGTGCCACCAAGAGGGTCCACTGTTGGGCAAGAACTGAGGTTGGAGTTGCAGGGCAAAAAATAGGACTAGATCCAAAATTTTCACTCCTGAGTACTGTGAGGGGTTTTTTTAGGGCTTTACAAAAAACCAGTGAGTATGTTCTTCCATGAGAGAGCAAGCATATAGATGTCTGATACACAAAGAGAGAGTATGTGCTAGTCAGCTTTAGACCAAGAGGCAACAGTAGCCACGAGAAAAGGGAATCAGACTTGTCCCTATTGGTCTTAATAATGTTTTTTTTGTAAGGCAGTGGTTCTTTTTTTTTTTTTTGAGTTGGAGTCTCGCTCTGTTGCCTAGGCTGGAGTGCAGTGGCACACTCACGGCCACTGCAGCCTCAACCTGCTGGGCTCAGGTGAGCCTTCTGCCTCAACTTTCCAAGTAGGTGGAACTACAGGGTGTGCCACCACACCCAGCTAATTGTAAAAACGAGGTCTTGCCAAGTTGCTCAGGCTGGTCTTGAATCCTTGGTCTCAGGCAGTCCTCTCGCCTCCAAAGTGCTGGGATTATAGGTGTGAGCCACTGCGCCTGGCTGGCAGTGATCCTTAAACAGGGAATTGTGGAGAGTTATTTTTTTTTCCCTTTTGAAAGAGAAGCTTTATGCAGTAATACAGTGACCAGTGACATAAATAGCTAGTTGTCCACAAAAGAGATTCTTCTTGTCTTCCTTAGTAATAAGGTAATAATAAGGCCCATACCTGCTCAGCTAGAAACCACATTTCCCAGCCATCCTTGTCACTAACTGTGATGATACAGCCAAGTTTTTGCTAATAGAAACTTAGCCAGAAATGAAGCATGACATTGCATTCTTAATCTTCAGCATTGAAGGCATATTCCTTCTACACTCTTGCCCTTTTCAGGGAGCTGGGACACCAGTGGGACTAGCTGTTTTGTTTGTTTGTTTATTTGTTTGTTTTTAAGTCGGGATCTCACTTTGCTGCCCAGGCTGAAGTGCAGTGGCATGATCTCAGCTCACTGCAGCCTCGACCTCCAGGGTTCAGGTGGTCCTTCAACCTCAGCCTCCCAAGTAGCTGGGACTACAGGCACATGTCACCACACCCAGCTGATTTTTATATTTTTTGAAGAGACAAAGTCTCACTGTGTTGTCCAGGCTTGTTTCAAACTCCTGTGTTTAAGTGATTCTCTTGCCTCAGCCCTCCAAAGTGCTGGGATTACAGGCGTAAGCCACTTTGCCCAGTTTATGACCTAGCTTTGATTGTACAGATGGAGACATTACCATGGAGAGAGGAACAATAAGGTGAAAGAATCTGGGTTCTTGAAGACTTGGGTGGAGCAGTCTGCCAATCTGAACCTCTCACCTCAGGAATGTTGCATGAGAGAATTAAACTTGTATTTTCTTCCAGCCACTGTGGGGTGAGTCTTTTTTTTTTTTTAAACACCCTCTCCTCACCTCCCACCACTAGACATTTGGCAATGTCTGGAGACATTTTTGTTTGTCACAACTGGGATGGGGTGCTACTGGTATCTAGTGAGTGGAGGGTAGGGATGCTGCTAAACATCCTACAATGCAAAGGACAGCCCTCCACACAAAGAATTGCCTGGCCCAAAATGTCAATATTGCTGAGATTGAGAAACGCTGGTGTAAGGGAACAAGAGTTGTGATTAGTCAAAGAGAGGATGATCTGGCTTGCCATGGGTTGCCTTATAATCACCTTTTTCCTTGCCTTTTTCCTGGTCCCAGTAAAGTGATGAGTGGCAAGTGGGGTTGGGAGTATAGTAGGAGTGCTGTATAGTGAGAGTACAGACATGGCACTCCAGACTACCAAGGTCACAAGCTTAGCTTTGTGCCTTAGGAAATGTAGAATGAGACGTTGGATGAGTGGACCAGAATAAGTTCTTGAAATAACCAAAGGTAATAAACATTCTTAGAGTCAGTCTGAGATATCCCTAAGGTAGTCTGTAATCCAGGAGATTGAGGGAAGGGGAGTCAGACATTTACATACATTTGGTAGCAGTTATTAGAAAACCCAAATAAATGGAAATTTCTCCAAACAGATTGCACTTCACATTTCAGAGAATTTTGTAGGGAAAGTTGAAAATTCAAACACTTGAATTATTGGATCATCTTTTCATTAGGCTTTATTTCAAAGTAAAAGATGTATATATGTTATCTTAATACAATAGCCCTTTGCTGTAGATGGGACCTGTTCTGTATGGAATGCTGTATAATACTGATTGGGCTGTTTGGAATCACATTGGAAACATCAGCAAACAGCTCTTTTTAACTTTTGTTAATATAGTAAATGCTGAGCACTTACTATGTTTAAAGCCCTGAGCTAGGTAATAAACATTTTATTAATGAATAAAATGGACCTTTTTTTTTTTTTGAGTTGGAGTCTCACTCCTTTGCCCAGGCTAGAGTGCAGTGGCATGCTCATGGTCACCCCAGCATCGACCTGCTGGGCTCCAGTGATCCTTCCACTTCAGCATTCCAAGTAGTCGGAACTACAGGCACGTGCTACCATGCCTGGCTAATTTTTTGCTTTATTGTGGAGATGAGGTCTTGCCGAGTTGCCCAGGCTATTCTTGAACTTGTGGTCTCAGGCAGACCCCCTCACCTCGGCCTCCCAATGTGCTGGGTTTACAGGCTTGAGCCACCATGCCCAGCCTTATTTTATTTTTAATTGACAATAATTGTATATGTGTATAGGGTACAATTGATGTGATACATGTATACATAGTTGGGAATAACAGAATCAGGCTAATTAACATATCCATCATTTCACAATTTCTTTGTGTATTTAAAATCTTTAGTTAGGTGTGGTGGTGTATACCTGTAGTCCTAGCTACTTGGGAGGTTGACATGGGAGAATCACTTGAGTCCAGGAGATCAAGGCTATAGTGAGCCATGATTGTACCACATTGCACTCCAACTTGGGATACAGAGTGAGACCCTGTCTCAAAAAAAACCCAGAAAAAAAAATGTACTAGTTATTTTGACCAGGCATGGGTAAATACCAGGAAGCACAATTACTGGATCATATAGTAGGAGTATGTTTAATTTTATAAGAAATTACAAAACTGTTTTTCCAAAGTGGTGATAACATTTTGCATTGATAACATCAATGAATGAGAGTTCTGTTGTTCTTCATCCTTGCTGGCATTTATGTGTTAGCTATTCTAATAGGTGTGTATCTTTTTTTTTTTTTGAGTTGGAGTCTCACTCCGTCACCCAGACTTGGAGTGCAGTGGCCACTCCTGGCCATTGCAACCTCGATTTGCTGGGCTCCGGCGATCCTTCCGCCTCAGCCTTCCAAGTAGTTGGAACTACAGGAGCGCGCTATTATGCCTGGCTAATTTTTGATTCATTGTAGAGATGAGGTCTCGCCAAGTTGCCCAGGTGGATCTCGAACCTGCGGGCTCAGGCAATCCATTCACCTCAGCCTCCCAAAGCGTGGGATTACAGGCTGAGTCACCGAGCCCAGCTAGGGGTATCTTGTCATTGTTTCAATTTGCAATTCCTTAATAATGTGTGATATTGAGATTGTTCCATGTTCTCATTTGTCAACTATATTTAGACATACTTCAGATATATTGCAGATTTAGTTCCAGCCCAGTACAGTAAAGCGAATATTATAATAAAAGGAGTCACACAAATTTTTTGGTTTCCCAGTGCGTATAAGGGTTGTGTTTACACTAAACTGTAATCTATTAAGTATGCAATAGCATTATGTCTAAAATCATATACATACTTTAAATTAAAAATACTTTAGGCCAGGCATGGTGGCTCACACCTGTAATCCCAGCACTTTGGGAGGCTGAGGCAGGAGGATTATTGAGCCCAGGAGTTTGAGACCAGCCTGTATGACATAGACCTCACCTCTACAAAAAGTAGATAGATGGATAAATAAAATAAAAATACTTTATTGATAAAAATGCTGACAGGCACAAAGTAAGCACATGCTGTCGGGAAAATGGCACTGATAGACTTGCTTGATGAAGGGTAGTCACAGACTTTCAATTTTTCTTTTAAGGCAATATCTATAAGGCGCAATAAAATGAAACAATAAAACTAGGTGTGCCTGTATCTTCTTTGGTGAGGTGTTTGTTTAGATCTCTTACCTGTTTTTTTTTTTTTAACGTTTTTAGATTTTATACTTTTTAACCCTTATTTTCTATTTTTATTGTTTTTTTTTTTTTATTTTTTGAGTTGGAGTCTAACTCTATTGCCCAGGCTGGAGTGCATTGGCATGCTCCTGGCCACCAAGCCTCGACCTGCTGGACTCAGGCGATCGTTCCGCCTCAGGCTTCCAAGTAGCTGGAATTACAGGCGCATGCTACCATGCCCAGTTAATTTTTTTATTTATTTAGAGACGAGGTCTCACCATGTTGCCCAGACTGGTCTTGAACCCACGGGCTCAGATAATCCTCTCACCTCGGCCTCCCAAAGTGCTGGGATTATAGGCTTGAGCCACCGTACCTGGCCCATTTTTATTTTTTTAGTTGGTCTCACTCTGTCACCCAGGCTGGAGTGTAGCTGCACGCTCATGGCCACTGTAGTCTCAACCCGCTGGGCTCAGGTGATCCTGCTGCCTCAGCCTCCCAAGTAGCTGGAACTACAGGCATGCACCACCATGCCCAGCTAATTTTTTTGTTTATTGTAGAGATGAGGTCTCACCAAGTTGCCCAGGCTGGTCTTGAACCTGTGGGCTCAGGCAATTCTCTCCACTCTGCCTCCCAAAGTTTTGGGATCATAGGCGTGAGCCACTGTGCCCAGCCTAACCTTTATTTTAAAAGAAATTAAGTTGTGGTAAAATACACATAACATAAAAGGTATCATTTTAACTTTTTTTTTTTTGAGTTGGAGTCTCACTCTGTCGCCCAGGCTGGAGTGCAGTGGAATACTAATGGCCACTGCAGCTTTGACCTGCTGGGCTCAGGCGATCCTTCCGCCTCAGCCTTCCAAGTAGCTGGAACCACAGGTGCTTGCCACCACACTTGGCTAATTTTTTGATTTATTGTAGAGATGAGGACTCACCAGTTTGTCTAGGCTGGTCTTGAATACCTGGACTCTGGTGATCTCCTCACCTCTGCCCCCCAAAGTGCTGGGATTACAGGCATGAGCCATCACACCTGGCCTTTAACTGTTTTAAATCTTACATTCAGTGGCATTGAGTACATTCTCATTATTGTGCAGTCATCACCACCATTTATCTCTAGAACTTTTTCATCTTCCCAAACTGACACTCTTTACCCATTAAACCTCTTTCCCCCAAGTTTTTTTTTTTTTTTTTGAGTTTGAGTTTGAGTTTGAGTCTCACTCTGTCTCCCAGGCTGGAGTGCAGTGGCCGCTTCTGGCCACCGCAACCTCGACCTGCTGGGCTCAGGTGATCCTTCCCTCTCAGTCTTCCAAGTAGCTGGAACTACAGGCGTGCGCTACCACGCCCGGCTAATTTTTTTTGATTTATTGTAGAGATGAGGTCTCACCAGGTTGCCCAGGCGGGTCTCAAACCCTCGGGCTCAGGCATTCCACTCACCTCAGCCTCCCAAGGCGCAGGATTACAGGCTGAGCCACCGAGCCTGGCTTCCCCCAAGTTTTAGCAACCACCCTTCTATATATAAATTTGACTATATTTAAATTTGTCTTTTCCAGGTACCTAATATAAATGAAATCATGCAGTATTTGTAACTGTAGTATTTCATTACCATAATGTCTTCGAGGTTCGTTCATGTTGTAACATGTCAGAATATCCTTTCTTAGCAAGGCTGAATAATACTCCATTGTCTGGAAGTACTGCATTTTGTTTATCTCTTCATCAATTGATGAACACTTGGGTTGCTTTTACCTTTTGACTGTTGTGAGTAGTGCTACTATGAACATTGTTATACAAATATCTTCTAGTCTGGGCATTCATTTCTTTTGGGTATATTCCCAGAAGTGGAATTGTTGAGTTATACAGTAATTTTATGTTGAATTTTTTGGGGTAGTTTTGTGTTCTTTTTTTTATAGCTGCATAATACTCTACCATGTGGCTCACTCTCCTTTTTTGTAACCAGTGTTCTACTGATGGACATTTAGATGGTCTCCAATCTTTTACAATTAGAAATATACATTAGGGAATTAACCTTGGTAAGTTCACCTCTGTGGGATCTGTCTGAGTAATAAATTCCCAAAAGTGAACTTGCTGGGTCTAAGAGTGTGTATCTGTAAATCTGTTTTGCTCGTTTTTTTTGTTGTTGTTGTTGAGTTGGAGTCTCATTCTGTCACCCAAGCTGGAGGGCAGTGGCACGCTCCAGCCACTGCACCTCAACTTGCTGGGCTCAGGCGATCATTCCACCTCAGCCTTGGAACTCCAGGCAAGTGCCACCATGCCCAGCTAATTCTTTTTTTTTTTTTTTTTTAAATGCAGGATTTATTGAGAGGACAGAAAAGCTCCCACAGTGGGAGGGGACTCGAAGGGGTTACCCTTGCTCATTTTTTAATTGATAGATGTGTTTGCTTCTTGTCGAGTTTTTAAAGAGTTCTTTGTATATTTAGGATTACAATTATTTATCAGAGATGTCTTTTGCAGATATTTTCTCCTAGTCTGTGTCTTGTTTTCTTATTTTCTTTATGATATATTTCACAGAGCAAAAGTTTTAAATTTTAATGATGTCTATCTCATTAATTCTTTTATGTATCGTGCCTTTGGAGTTGTGTGTAAAATTTATCAGCAAATCCAAGGTTATCGAGATTTTCTTTTATATATGTTCTAGGAGTTTTATAGTTTTATATTTTACATTTAGGTGTATGATCCATTTTGAATTCATTTTTATGAAAGTTGTAAGGTCATTTTTTTTGTAAGTGAATATCCAATTGTTCAAGCATTATTTGTTGAAAAGATTGTTCTTTTTCCATTGAATTGCCTTTGCTCCTTTACGCAGGGTCAGTTGACTGTATTTGTGTGTGTCTGTTTCTGAGCTCTTCTTTCTGTTCCTTTGCTTTGTTTATTCTTTCATTAATACCATACTGTCTTATTTAAGGCAGCTTTATGGTAATTAGTCTCTGACTTTGTTCTTCTTCTTTTATACTGTCTTGGCTGTTCATAGGTTTTTTGCTTCTTCTCATAAACTTTAGAATCAGTTTTCGATAAGTTGCTGAGATTTTGATTGAGATTGCATTGAATCTGTAGGTCAATTTAGAAAGAACTGACATCTTAGCAATATTGAGTCTTCTATGCATGAACTTGAATTAGTTCATAGATGTAGTTTGTCCTTGATTTATTTCATCAGAGTTTTATAATTTTCCTCATATAGATTTTACACATATTTTGTCAGATGTATAACTAAGTATTTCATTTTTTTGGTGCTGATGTAATGCTTTTTATTTTTAATTCCAAATTCCAATTATTTTTTGCTAGTATACAGGAAAGCAGTTGACCTTTACATGTTAATCTTGTATTGCAACCTTGCTATAATCACTTATTAGTCCAGAAGTTCTGTTTTGTTTTGTTTTTTTCTCCTCCCACTTGGGCATTTCAACTAGACAATATTGTCATCTATGATCAAAGACAGTTTTAATTATTCCTTACAAATCTATATATCTTTTATTTCCTTTTCTTGACTTATTGCATCAACTAGGTCTTCCAGTACAGTGTTGAAAAGGAACTGTTGAAGGGACATTCTTGTCTTGTTCCTAATCTTAGTGGGAAAGAAGGTATCTAGTTTCTCACCATTAAGTATGATGATAGCTGTTAAGGTTTTTGTAGATGTCCATTTTTTTTGAGTTGGAGTCTCACTCCATCACCCAGACTGGAGTGCAGTGGCACACTCATGGCCACCCCAGCGTCGACCTGCTGGGCTGCATAGATCCTTCCACCTCTGCCTTCCAAGTAGCTGGACTATAGGTGCGTGCTACTACGCTTGGCTAATTTTTTGATTTATTGTAGAGACGAGGTCTCGCCACTTCGCCCAGGCTGGTCTCGAACCTGTGGGCTCAGTCAATCCACTCACCTTGGCCTCTCAAAGTGCTGGCATTACACAGGCTGAGCCACTGAGCCCCAGCCACATGTTCTATGTCAAGTTGAGGTTCCCCTCTGTTACTAGTTTGCTGAGAGTTATTATCATGAATGAATGTTGGGTTTTGTCAAATTCTTTTTCTATACCTATAGATATGTTCACGTAATCTTCTTCTTTAGCCTGTTGATGTGATGGATTACGTTAATTGATTTTTCAATGTTGAACCAACCTTGTATATCTGGAATAATCTTTTTTTTTTTAATTGTAGTCTCACTATATGTTACTATGCCTAGTTTGTTTTTATTTCTTGTAGAGGCAAGGTCTTGCTATGTTGCCCAGGCTGGTCTGGAACCCTTGGGCTCAGGCAGTCCTCTAGCCTCAGCCTCCCAAAGTGCTGGAGTTACAGAGCAGAGCCATGGCTCCCAGCCATGTCTATTTTTTTAAATTGGACAAGATGGGTTTTATGGCCCAGAATGTTGTCTGTATTAGTGAATGTTTCTTATGAGCTTGAAAAGAATATGTTCTGCTGCTGTGGGATGAAGTATTCTATAAATATTGACTATATTGCTGCTATTTTGATGTATATCATTCCAGATTTTTCTGTGCACATATCCTTTATATATATTTATAAAATAGGGTAATCATGTACAAATGGTTATATAACTTTTTCACTTCAAATATTATAGATATATTTCCCTGTCATTAAATAAATTTAAAAATATTTTGGCCTGGCTTGGTGGCTCAGCCTGTAATCCCAGCACTTTGGGAGGCCGAGGCGAGTGGATTTGCCTGAGCCAACGGGTTCAAGACCAGCCTGGGCAGCTTGGCAAGACCTCATCTCTACAATGGATTAAAAAAAAAAAAATTAGCTGGGCATGGTAGCACATGCCTATAGTTCCAGCTACTTGGAAGTCTGAGGTGGAAGGACTGCCTGAGCCCAGCAGGTTGACATTGGGGTGGCCATGAGTGTGCCACTGCACTCCAGCCTGGGCGAAGGAGTGAGACTCCAACTAAAAAAATAATAATAACAAAATTTTTTTTGCCTGGGCACAGTGGTTCACACTGTTATCCCAGTACTTTAGGAGGCTGAGGTGAGAGGATTGCTTGAGCCTAGGAATTTGAGACCAACCTGGGCAACAAAGTAAGACCTCATCTCTACAAATAATTTTTTTTCAGTTCTGTTATTATTATTTTTAAAAATTTTATTTAAAAGATGTAGGGTACATTTCAAGATTAGGTATACAAGTGGTCATCGTACAGGTAAAGTTTGGGCCTCCCTTTGGTCCCCACTTTGCCTGGTTTGAGATCAGGTACCCTTATTAATATTGTATCCCCTCCCTGCCACCTCCACCCCCAGTAGAATTCCACTACCGCCAATCCCTTTCTTAAAGTATTACGGTAATTGTTCAGGATTCTACAAATAATTTTTTAAAAATAATAATAAGCCAAGTGTGATGTCATGTACTTGTAGTCCCAGCTACTCAGAAGGCTGAGGCAGGAGGATCACCTGAGCCCAGGAGGTTGAGGCTGCAGTGAGCTGTGATCCTGCCATTACATTCCAGCCTGGATAGTGTTTTTTTTTTGAGGCTAGGAATAGTAGTGGCATCTGTAATCCCAGCACGTTGGGAGACTGAGTTGGGAGGATCCCTTGTGTTCAGGAGACCAGTCTGGGCAACACAACGAGACCATCAAATGAGACCTTGTCTCTGGAAAAAAAAAATTTTTTTAATATACTCACCACTATATTAATGAGGAATTTTAGTACATTGTTATTGCATTCCTTCTAATGGCTCTATAGTATAATGCTCTATTTTGGCATTATAAGCTCACTAATAAAACATTTGATATTTTAATAAGATGTACTCAGTTACTTACAGGACTAGTTCTTCATTTGATATATTGAGTTTCCTTATGAATATCTTTGTAGCTAAATAATCATACTTGCTTAATTATTCTATAGGATTAATCCCTCTGAGTAGACTTGCCAGATTAAGAGATAGGCATATTATATTTCTTCATAAATGTGGTAAAATTGCCATTCAGAAAGTTCCTAGTTTTTTCTTTTACAAACAGTATTTGAGAGCACTTGTTTTTCCTGCATCCCAACCAGTGTCGTGTTATTTAACAAAATATTTACTTTTACTGGATTGTGGTATGTAGTTGTTTTTTCCTGTACTCTTTAGTTGTCTGTGTATTTGAAATATTTTATAATATTAAAAAAAATTTTTGGTAGTGTAGTGAGATGGTAATTATTCCATTTTCCTATCAGTTTAGTAGTGAGGCAGAACATTTTTACATTTGATTAATAGCTCTTTATATTTCTTTTGTGGATTTTTAGTACTTGACATATATTCTGGCAAAATGGATACCTTAGTCGGCCTATCTAGTCTTAAGGTAGATATATATGGGATATCTATCTGATTTTTAAAGTTAAAAATAAAGTATAACCGGGCTTGGTGGCTCAGCCTGTAATCCTGCGCTTTGGGAGGCTGGGGTGAGTGGATTGCCTGAGCCCGCGGGTTCGCAGCCCGCCTGGGCAACTTGGGGAGACCTCATCTCTACAATAAATCAAAAATTAGCTGGGCGTGGTAGCGCACGCCTGTAGTTCCAGCTACTTGGAAGGCTGAGGCGGAAGGATCACCGGAGCCCAGCAGGTTGAGGCTGCGGTAGCCAGGAACGTGCCACTGCACTCCAGTCTGGGTGACAGAGTGAGACTCCAACTTAAAAAAAAAAAAAGTATATTAGTTGAATATGAGGTAGGGTTTCCCAAGAATTTTTCCCCCCAGAGTGATTTTTTTCTTTCTTTCTTTCTTTCTTTTCTTTTCTTTTCTTTCCTTCCTTCCTCCCCCTCCCCCCCCTTCTTTTGCTTCTTTAGGTTCTTATAAAGTCTTTGCTGTTCCGGGTTTTCTTCTAGTTACATCTTTTGAACCAGAAGGTATTTGAAGAAGATACAATTATCAGTGATCATTGTTCATGCTAGTATTACGTGCTTGCAGAAATCAGATAATAGAATATATCTGATCTATACAATAAATCAAAAAATTAGCTGGGTGTGGTAGTGTGTGCCTGTAGTTCCAGCTACTTGGAAGGCTGAGGCAGAAGGATCGCTGGAGCACAGCAGGTTGAGGCTGTGGTGGCCGGGAGCGACCACTGCACTCCAGTCTGGGTAACAGAGTGAGAGAGACTCCAACTCAAAAAAAAAAAAAAAGGAATTTCTAGGTTATCTACTATGGTTCTATTGATGATGGAAATGTATCATATGAAAAATTGGTATAAAATAGACTCTTTTAAGTGTAAAATCTAAAAGAACAATTCTTCTAAATTATTGTTCCCCCTTTTGAAGTATTATATACATACAGGAAAGATATCACATCATAAGTATACCAATTAGTGAATTATTCCCAAATTGAATATACCTGTTTAACCACTACCCCCATGTTCTAAAACAAAACATTGCCTCATTTGTAGAAGCCCCTCCTGCTCCTCCTGGTCATTATCCTTAACACCTTTCTCACATGTAGTCACAGTCGTAAGTGTCACCCAGTCTGGAGTGCAGTGGCATGCTTACGGTCACCGCAGCCTCTACCCTGCTGGGCTCAGGTGATCCTTCCGTCTCAGCCTTCCAAGTAGCTGGAACCACAAGCATGTGCCACCATGCCCGGTTAAATTTTTTGATTTATTGTAGAGACAAGGTCTCGCCAAGTTGCTCAGGCTGGTCTTGAACCCCTGAGTTCAGGCAGTCTTCTCTCCTCTGCCTCCCAAAATGCTGGGATTACAGGTGTGAGCTTCTGCGCCCAGCTAGGGTGTTTTTTTTTACCTGACTTTTATACTTACTATTAATTGTGAATTTCATCTTGTTGTGTGTAACTGGTATATTTCATCCCTGTATATTGTTCCAGTCTAAGAATATATCACAATTTATTTACTAGTTCCGCTTTTTTTTTTGAGCCAGTCTCACTCTGTCACATAGGCTGGAGGCCAGTGGCAAGATCCTGCCTGGCTTACTGCAGTCTTGACCTCCTGAGCTAAGATGGTCCTTCCGCTTCAGCCTCCCAAGTTGCTGGGACTACAGGTGCACACCACCATGCCTGGCTACTTTTTTTATGTTTTGTAGAGACATGGTCCTGCAGTGTTGTCCAGGCAGGTCTCCAACTCCTGGGGCTCAAGTGATCCTCCTGTCTCGGCCTCTCAATATGCTGGGATCACAGACGTGAGTCACTGCACCTGGCTAATTGCACTCTTTTTTTTTTTTTGAGTTGGAGTCTTACTCTGTCATCCAGGCTGGAGTGCAGTGGCACGCTCACAATCACTGCAGCTTTGACCTGCTGGGCTTAGGTGATCCTTCTGCTTCAGCCTTCCAAGTAGCTGGAACTACAGGCGTGTGCCACCACACCCAGCTAACTTTTTGATTTATTGTGGAGATGAGGTCTTGCCAAGTTGCCCAGGTGGGTCTCGAACCCATGGTCTCCAGCAGTCCTCTCTCCTCTGCCTCCCAAAGTGCTGGGATTATAGGCATGAGCCACCGTGCCCAGCCTAATTCCACTCTTGGTGGACTTGTGGGTTTTTTGCCATTTAGAGCTACTTCAGATGATGTTATTTCAAAGTTATTTCTCTTGGTGAGTAGGTGCAATTATTCCTATTAATATATAACTGTGATTATACTTGTGGATTTTGTGTGTATCTTCAATCTGTTCTCTAGTAATTTAAGCTTTCATTGATTGCTATCTTGATATAATTATCACTAACTGTTGATTTCCCCTACTATGTATCTTTGTCTCCCAGTGTAGATATTGGGGCTATTAACACCAACTTTATTTTATAATTTAAATATATAAGACTAATTGATACATTAAGTATATGTGGTATTTGACTATTTCATTCACATCCCTATAAGTTTATTCATTCAAGGTTGGTCAAATTTATTTTGGGCCATGTACTTGCTGGGAAAATGGCTGTTCTCTTCTAGTTAGAGTCCTCTGATTTTTAGTTATATATGGTAATTGATAGCCATAGGTTTGGGTAAGAATTGGAGTATAATAAGGATTATGAATTTGGCAGTGGTATTCATGATTAGAGGGAAAAAAGCTGGAAGCATAGTACTCACTCAGAAGCTTGAGGTGGAAGGGGCTGTCAGGGCCAGGATATGGCAGAAAGGGAGAAGTGAAATAACAATGTCTTTGCTTTGGCAGTAGTCTTGCACCCCTGAAAGCTTGTTAATATTGTTGCGTTTGTTGTAATTGGGGTATAATCCATACACAATAAAATCTACTCTTCTATTTTTTATTTTCTGAGTTGGAGTCTCACTCCATCGCCCAGACCGGAGTGCAGTGGCACGCTCCCGGCCACCGCAGCCTCGGCCTGCTGGGCTCCAGCGATTCTTCCACCTCAGCCTTCCAAGTAGCTGGAACTACAGGCGTGTGCTACCATGACTGGCTAATTTTTGATTTATTGTAAAGATGAGGTCTTGCCAAGTTGCCGGGGCCGTGGGGGTTGGGGGGGCTTGAACCCACAGTCTCAGGCAATCCACTCACCTTGGCCTCCCAAAGTGCTGGGATTACAGGCTGAGCCACCGAGCCCGGCCTACTCTTCTACTTTTTTTAAATGGAGATGGGATCTCACTATGTTGCCCATGCTGGTCTCGAACTTCTGGGCTCAAGTGATTCTCCTTCCTTGGCCTCCCAAAGTGCTGGGATTACAGGTATGAACCACATCGTGTCCAGCCAAAAATCCACTCTTTTTAAGTATATGATTCATTGGTTTTTAGTATATTCACAAGGTTGTGCAACTATCACCAGTAATTTCAGAGCATTATATCTCCCCAAAAAGAATCGCTGTACCCATTGGCAGTTATGCCCATTTTCTCCGACTATTCACCTCCCTCCTTCCACCATTCTCCCTCACTCCCCCAGGAATCTACTAGTCTACTTTCTGTCTCTATAGATTTGCCGCGTGGCACGGTAGCTCATGCCTGTAATCCCAGTACTTTGGGAGCAGAAGCAAGAGAATTGCCTGAGCCCACGGTTTCAAGACCAGTCTTGGCAACATGGCGAGACCTCATCTCTACAATAAATCAAAAAATTAGCTGTGCGTGGTGGCGGATGCCTGTGGATCCAGCTACTTGAAAGGCTGAAGGGGAAGGATCATCTGACCCAGCGGGTCAAGGCTGCAGCGGCTCTGAGCGTGTCACTGCACTCTAGCCTGGGCGACAGAGTGAGACTGACTCAAAAAAACATATTTTCAGCTGGGGTCGGTAGCTCAGCCTGTAATCCCGTGCCTTGGGAGGCTGAGGTGAGTGGATTGCCTGAGCCCGCGGGTTTGAGACCCGCCTGGGCTGGCGAGACCTCATCTCTACAATAAATCAAAAATCAGCCAGGTGTGGTAGCGCGCGCCTGTAGTTCCAGCTACTTGGAAGGCTGAGGCGGAAGGATCGCCGGAGCCCAGCAGGTCGAGGCTGCGGTGGCCGGGAGCGGCCACTGCACTCCAGTCTGGGCGACAGAGTGAGACTCCA
>CAUYQG010009183.1:0-19676 GCA_963574415.1 Tarsius wallacei
ACTTGACTCTGGGCTTGTTCGTCACTGAAACCGCTGTCGGTTTCAAACGCGAGCCCAGGTTCGAACCTGAATAAAGACCCTCGTGTTTTTGCATCGGGCTGGCTCCTTGGTGGTAATTTCTCTGGATTATTGAGTACAACACTATCAGTTTATGTCAGGTCTCCGGAGGTACTAGGCAGCATCAGGTGTTATTTTATCACCTCAGTCCATTACATAAATGTTTATCACTTTGAGGGAGAGGAGAACAACTTCACTGGGAATTGAGTGCTTTTTGACATGAATGACTCCATTTTGAGATATTAGAATCACAAACTATTATGATATATCAATCTGCTAGGACTAACTGTAACATTGAGAGATAATAAAAAATATGTATATATTGGCCTTCTCCCAGCTTCCTGACTCATAGCCTCTAAAATCCTTGGAATTTCCAAAGTGATAAGTGTCTTTTTGTATGCTAATGAAATGACTGATGGCTAGTGTCTGCGGGTTCCTGGTTAAGTTCTGCTTGGAGGCTGGTTGCCAGGGGAACCAACCACATGATTAGAAGGTTGAAACCTACAGTCTAGCCCCATGACCTCCAGCAAGGGGAGAGGGGCTGAAGATGGAGTTGACTACCAATGGCCAATGAGGTAATAATGTAATCAATCATGACTATGTAATGAAGTCTCCAAAAAAAAAGGACAGTCAGGTTGAAAGTGCTTCCAGGTTGCTGAACACATAGAGTGTAGTCAGCCCAGAGAGGGCAGGGAAACCTCAAGCACGTACCCCATACCCTGCCCCTACGCACATGCCCTGGCTATTTCTGAGTTAAATCCTTTGTAATAAACTGATACTCTAGTAATTAAACTGCTTTCCTGAATTGTTTGGGTCACTCTGACAAATGATCAAACCTGAGAGAGGGCTTGTGAGAATCTCTAATTTATAACCAAGTCAGACAGAAGTTGTAGGTAACCTGGGGACATAACACTTGTGATTGGCATCTGAAGGGGGGCAGCAGTCGGTACCATGGGACTGAGCTCTTAACCTGTGGAGTTTGTTCTAACTCTGGCTAGTGTCTGAATTGAATTGAACTTTAGGTTACCCAGCTGGTGTCAGAGAATTGGTTGGTGTGGGAAAACACCCACGCATCTCTGTTAGAAGTGTCCTGGAAGGAAAGTATTTAGTGTCGAGAGTATAGAAAAAAATTTGGGTTTTTTTCCCAGGTAGCTGCCATAAGAAAGTACCGCCGGGCTCGGTGGCTCAGCCTGTAATCCCACGCCTTGGGAGGCTGAGGTTGAGAGAATTGCCTGAGCCTGCGGGTTCAAGACCCGCCTGGGCAACTTGGTGAGACCTCATCTCTACAATAAATCAAAAAATTAGCTGGGTGTGGTAGCACGCACCTGTAGTTTCAGCTACTTGGAAGGCTGAGGAGGAAGGATCACTGGAGCCCAGCAGGTCGAGGCTGCGGTGGCCGGGAGTGGCCACTGCACTCCAGTCCGGGCGACAGAGTGAGACTCCAACTCAAAAAACAAACAAACAAAAACAAAACAAAACAAAAAAAGAAAGTACCACAGGCTGAAGCCAGGTACAGTGCCTTATGCCTGTAACCCCAGCACTTTGGGAGGTGGAGGTGAGAGACTTGCCTGAGCCCAGAGGTTTGAGACCAGCCTGGGAAACTTGGCAAGTCCTCATCTCTAAAATAAATGAATGAATGAATAAATAAATAAATAAATAAGCAAGCAAGCCAGCCAGCCAGGTGTGGTGGCACATGCCTGTGCTTCCAGCTACTTGTAATACTGAGGTAGAATGATTGCCTAAGCCCAGCAGGTCAATGCTGCAGTGGCCTTGATTGTGTCACTGCACTCCAACTTGGCCAACGGTGAGACTCCAACTCAAACAGAGAGAAAGAAGCAACCACAGGCTCTATGGCTTAAACAATAGAAATTTATTTTTCACAATTCTGGAGACTGAGAGTCCAAGATCAAGATGTTGGTACACTGTTTTCTCTTTAGTCCTCCCATGGCCCTTTTTTTCTGTGTGTGTGCCAGTGGAGAGAAAGATCTCTGGTGTTTCTTTCTCTTATTTTTTTTTTTTTTGGTTGGAGTCTTACTCTGTCACCCAGTCTAGAGTGCAGTAGCACACTCACAGCCCCTGCAGTCTTGACCTGCTGGGCTCAGGTGATCCTTCTGCCTCAGCCTTCCAAGTAGCTGGAACCAAAGGCATGTGCCACCATGCCCAGCTAATTTTTTTATTTATGTATTGTAGAGACAAGGTCTGGCCAAGTTGTCCAGGCTGGTCTTGAACTCACGGGCTCAGGCAATCCTCTTGCCTCCTCCTCTCAAGGTGCTGGAATTATAGGCGTGAGCCACCATGCCTGTCTCTCTTATAAGGACACTAGTCCTGTTGGATGAGGGCTCACCCTAATTGTTGTGATGCTGGGTGGTGTGACGTATAGTTGCTCTGTGAGTTCCTGATTTCACCACAGAAAGGAATCTCGGAGTAAGTCCAAAGTAAAGTTTTAAGACGAAGTCTGTTAGAAAGAAAAGACACATTCAAAAAAGAACACAAGTGCCTTAAAGAAAAGGGCACATGCTTGCCTTTGACAAGAAAACTTATATAATTTTACAACGATTAAGAAAACTATCCTCTGGGCAACTTGGTGAGACCTTGTCTCTACAATAAATCAGAAAAACTAGCCGGGCGTGGTGGCATGCTTCTGTAGTTCCAGCTACTTGGAAGACTGAGGCAGAAGGATAAGCCTGAGCCCAGCAGGTCAAGACTGTGGTGGCCGTGAGTGTGCTACTGCACTCCAGCCTGGGTGTCAAGAGTGAGACATCAACTCAAAAAATAAGATAAAATAAAACTAACCTGTAGCAGGAATCTTTACAGAGAGAGACGGGACACCAAGGCTACTTTGCCAGGAAATAGTGTTTATTCATGCAAACACCGGCTCAGCTGATTCACATCCAAAGACTGGGCCTGGAACACAGCGAGGCATTGCCTTATATACTATTTCTTTACATGGCAACCTTTTTGTCTCCCTTATAAGGTTACAGTTTGGCATTATTCATTTGACTGGATATTTTGTAGCTCGAGGCTGCCATTAGCATTACTTGTTACACACTGATTAGTTTTACTTAATTATTTCATTTGTTTGTCCTTTTTGCTGATTGGCTTGCAAGATCACCATCCTGATTGGATTCCGCCAAAAGTTTGAACATGTAGCTTGCCCAAGTGAAAAGCCTGAGAAAAGAGTAGCACAAAAAACCAGAAAGTAACTTAGGTAATACAAGGAACTGAGGAGTAATTTATATAAAAAACAAGAAGTAGGGTAACTTATAAAAACGAGAAGTAAAGAAACTTATATAAGAACAAGAAGTAACATATTTTCTTTTTCTTGACTTTTGCCTCGGCATTTTTGCTTTTTCAGAGGGGCCTCTGCCTCAATCCTATGAACTAAGAGTGAAAGGCTGCAAGTATCTGGTCATGAATTTTGATGAACATCTCTTAACCTTTTAAGAATATTAGATGTTTATCGGTAGTCAATGTCTGTCTGGGGAAGAGGGGGACACACCTCATCAACAAGGGTACCTGCACAATGAATATTTGTATGCCCAACCCTTAACTAACCCACAGTTTTAAAATAAAAAAAATATATAATTTTTTTAAAAAAGAATACAAGGTGATTCACACTATTAGAGTCCAGGTAGGGTGAGGGTGGGTGGATGGAGAGGGAAAGATGCAGCAGAGAGGGGCATAGTACCGCCGGGGCTGGTATGTTGGAGGTGCCATGCTGGCAACCCAGAGATCCAAGTAAATGCAAAGAATTGCAACATACAGAGAGGTGAGAGAAGATAAGATTTATTTAAGAAAAGTTCACCCCCCACGGACTGGGAGCGGGCCTACACTCTAGGTGAGTGTGGCGCCGTAGACTCCCAAAGCCCTGGCTTAAATCCTTTTCCTTGGAGATGTTGCAATCAGGTAGATGTGACTGCCATGACTTCCTTATCGATCACCTGTGGATGTCTTAGAGAACCTGTGATAATGTCTGCCCACATTATCATAGCCCCTAGAGAAGGGTGTGACAAGGACTCTAATGTTCCTGCACCTTCCCAGACAACATTTCTTAGAGCTCATGGAGGGTGCACCTCCCCTCATCTCCTAGGCATTCCCAGTGGGTAGCTTTGGGGGATCCTTGGCTTCCCTGTAGATAGTGCCCAATTTACTGGAAGATTGAATCCCCACCTGCTCCCCCTCTGAGCAGTCATAATGTTTGTAATTACAAGTTTCATGACTTTTACAATCCTTGCCCAATATATGATGTCTTAGGCTTTGTAAATTCCCTTTACTCTTCTAGGCAAGCTTGATTGCTGCTATGAGATACCTCTGATACCTGGCACCAGGAAGTCTGTTTCTGAAAAGACAATGTCAGTAAAGTTAATTTTACCTAAAGTGTGAATTTCTCCAAAAGCATAGCTTCTACTTTCTCATCATTGTGTTAGGGTTTAAGAACAAGATGAAAAAATGGCTTCCCAATCTCAATCTGTCCTTTCACACACCTGTAATCCCAGCACTTTGGAAGGCAGAGGTGAGAGGATTACTTGAGCTCAGGGTTTCGAGACCAGCCTGAGTAATGTGGCAAGACCTCACCCCTGAAATAAAACAAAAAAAATTTAGCTGGGCATGGTGGCACATGTTTGTGTTTCCAACTACTTGGAAGACCGAGGCAGAAGGATCGCCTGAACCCAGCAGTTCTGTGTTTTGTAATTTCTTCAAAGCCAACAGGGGACCTAGGTCTACCTAGCCATGAGTGCACCACTGCACTCCAACCTGGGCGACAGAGTGAGACTCCGATTCAAAAAAAAAAAAAAAAAAGATTGCAAGGACCTTCTAAATAATGAAAGTTACTGTCTAACTAGATTTGGGCTTTTCTTAGAACACCATGTCTGTGTTTGGGGTAATCCTCTATATTGTTCCTGTGATTTACCGCGCCTGTAGTTCCACATTCCAACCTGCAAAGTGGTCAGGTTTGACATGCCTGATCAATCAGGTGAAGGTCATATACCCATAAGAAGGATGTCTGAATGCCTAAATTAGACCTGCCTGCAAGAAACTCATCTGTCTATGTCTAAATTATGCTAGCTATCCTGCCTCAACGCCCTCCCTTAGAGATTTTTTGACCCCATGATCTTATGGGGTGATGGGGAAGAAAGGTCTGTGTTTTGTAATTTCTTCAAAGCCAACAGGGGACCTAGGTCTTCCTAGCCAGGGATCGAAAATCTCTCCCTATCTTATCAAATCTAAAGTGTCCAGGTTGGTCTCAATGGTAGCATGGATCACAGGCACAGATTGGAATCCTTGTAAGATCATTATGTGGGTATGAAATTGCTTAATCCTGGAGGAAACAAATGTAGCCAGACATTGAAAGAGACATGGACTGAAAATCAGTAGAATTATAATCATTATAATAGGTCCAAGAAAAAGGAATGACCCAAGCAAAAGAGGACATGAAGTTTGTAACAGTGTCCCAGTATTTGCAGTAGAGGCTCCTTGTGTGAAGCCATGGAATCACTTAGCCTTGTTATAAATTTTCTTTAAATCTTTTTCAGCTTGTTCGGTAACATATATAAGTGAAGCAGACTTTTTTTTTTTTCTTTATTTCATAGCTTTATGGGATACAAATTGTTTTGGGTTACATGGTTGCATTGTATATTGGTGAGGAAGTCTGAACTTTCAGTGTACCCACCACCCCCACCTTTGCACATTTCACCTGTTAGGTGAGTTTTCGTCCCTCCACCCCTTCACACCCTCCCATTTCTGAGTCTCCAGTGTCCATTATATCATTCTCCATGCCTTTGCAGATTCTTAGTTTAGCTCCCAATTATAAGTGAGACCATGCAGTATTTAATTTTCTGTTCCTGAGTTAGTTCACTTAGGATGATGTTCTCTAATTCCATCCAAGTTGCTGCAAAAGACGTCATTTCATTCTTTTTGATGGCTGAATACTATTCCATAGTATATATAGGCCACATTTTTATTACCCTCTGATTGACTGATGGGCACTTAGGTTGATTCCACATATTTGCAATTGTAAATTGTGCTGAGCAGGCTTTATTAATAACTGCACAAGCCCTTCCTTGTGCAGCAAGTAAGTTATCTAAAGCCAATGAGTTATCCATTACTACATTAGCAAGAGAATCAATAGATATGGACAAAGCTTTGAAAGCATCAGCAGTAGACTGAGAAACAGCATTCAAAATTGCAGTAATATTTTTTAAGGTAGCTTTGTGGTGTGCAAATCTTCCAAATGGTGCTAGAAACCCAACTGTAGCTTCAATTCTTGCCAGTATTAATCCAAGCATTTGCTTAGGTCTGGGTTGGGTGATGTTATAAATTGTTACATGTAACCTTTCATAACTGAGGGTTCCCAGAGTGCATTAACCCAACATCTGAATAGTATCTATGCCAGGAATAGCCCATGCCTTTCCAGGCCTTGGGTAACCACCGTTTGGTTTGGCATAACATAGCCAGAGATTTTCTTTTAGATTATGTAGGAATAATTGCCCTATGGGAGTACATACCCTTTTGGAAATTTTTTTATCCAAGATGATGCTTAAAGTAGGTCCCCATGTGGATTCCCCATGGCAAAGGGGAGACAGAAACCTCCCTCAAAAGAGAGCGTTGATTTTCCTTTTGTAAGAGGCTGGGTTTTTCTTCCTGATTTGCCAGGAAATAGTCTACTGTCCTACCCAAGGAATACATTTTCCTCGACTACTCCCATCCTGGCCTGGATACCAGCATGTTAAATTGTGATGGCAAGTAGAGAAATAAAGTGAAGCTGGATATATTGACAATCCAAGTGGTGACGGATTACTTTTTTGTACAAGGGCTACAAGGTCTGTGGTTAACTAGCACAATTTAAATGATAAACTTCCATCTAGTGGCTTCATTATAAGTAACAGTGAGATTATAGGGGGGAAAAGGCTGAGTAGGTAAAGAAACCTCAAAGGAAATTCATGTTTCCATTTGATCAGGGATTCCATGAATAACAGTAAAATTTATGAGAGACTGGGTGGCATGGAAAAGTCACTTTTCCAGTTTTCTAGGAGGTTCATGGCCTAGCCAGCAGTCCTCCAGCCACTCATTTGTGGTAATGGTCTGTAACAAATTGAGAATAGTTATTTTGTTCCCATTTCCTGTTTTCAAAGAATGGAGGCAAAGCATACACAAAGGTAATGAAACAGAAAAGAATATACATTGTTGAATACAGGCTCTTGATGTCTTTAATCATCTTGGTTTGGTTCCCACCTGAGGTAGAGTTTCAGATCTTCCATCAGCTCACAGGAGTAGGAGGGAGTTAACTGTGTTAGGTTTTTTGGCCTGTAGAGACTTGGGAGGCATAAGTTTAGATGTGTGTACCAACTATTGATTCCTTGTAGTTCTGCAGCAGTAGGTGTGCTAAGAAGAATCAGATATGGCCCTTTCCACCTCAGTTGGAACTGGTCCTGTGGAGGTCCTTCTTTCCAGGTTTTAAGTAAATCTAAATCTCTAGCCTGAACTGGTGGTGTAAAAGGAGTTTTGTGTGGAGTTGGGAGAATTTGGTTAGCATACTCTTGAATAGCTTTCTGTACATGTTCCAAATTAATAACGTTTTGGATTATTTCCAAGGATTCCCTATCTTGTGAGAGATCAGAGCCCAAGAAGGAACATCCATATATTTCAAAAGGACTTAAGTGGAGTGCATTTTTAGGTGAGATTCTAGCCCTGAGTAAAACTATAGGCAACAGTTTTACCCACAATTCTGATGAGTCCTGGCTAGAATTTTGCACCAATGAGTTACTGCCTAACTAGATTTGGACTTCTCTTAGAACATCATGTCTTTGTTTTGGGTAATTCCCCATTGTTTCTGTGATTTACTGCACTGGTAGTTCCACATGCCAACCCACAGGTGATCAGGTCTGATATGCTTGGTCAGTAGAGTGATGGTCGTGTACTGATGAGAGATGTCTGAATGCCTAGACTAGACCTGCCTGCAAGAAACTCATTTATCTATGTCTAAGCTACTCTAGCTACCCTGCCTCAGTTGCAGACCACAAGTTCTGCTACTCATTGTTTGCAAGCCAAAATGAACAAGCATAAGATGTAGTGCAATGAAAGTAACTTTATTCCAAAAGTCAGCAGATGGGGAAATGGCCAGGTTCATGCTTCATAGAAACTATTTCAAAATCTTGGGCAGAAGATGGGGGATTTTATAGGGAAATGATGGAATGAGGAGTAATTGGGGGTGCTATAGGACACAGGGCTACATGTCTTGCTTCAATGATCTTCCTGAATTGCTATCCACCTGGAGAGTCATTGGTCATCATCTCAATTGTAGTCAGATTGTAGATCAGTCTTCCAGGGGTGACTTCTGAATCTTGCTATGGGTCTCCAGGTACCAGTGATTTCTCTTTCTTTCTTTCTTTCTTTCTTTCTTTCCTTCCTTCCTTCCTTCCTTCCTTCCTTCCTTCCTTCCTTCCTTCCTTCCTTCCTTCCTTCCTTCCTTCCTTCCTTCCTTTCTTTCTTTCTTTCTGTTGAAGTCTCACTCTGCCGCCCAGGCTAGAGTGCAGTGGCACGCTCATGGCCACCGCAGACTCGACCTGCTGGACTCAGGTGACCCTTCTGCCTCAGCCTTCTGCCTCAGCTAGAACTACAGGCATGCACCATCACACCCGGCTAATTTATTTATTTATTTATTGTAGAGACAAGGTCTTGCCAAGTTGCCCAGGCTGATCTTGAATCCATGGACTCAGGCAATCCTCTTGCTGCCTCTGCCTCCCAAAGTGCTGGGATTACAGGTGTGAGCCACCACGCCCAGCTGGGCACCAGTGATTTCTGAACAATGAATCTCCTGGTGCAGTTTGTTCCAAAACAAGCCTCTGAAATTTCAAGCAAGTACACAATTAAAGCAATGAATACATGCTTAATTATAATCATAGGACCGTTGCATGGAGGGAGCCCAACAAGAAAAAGAAAGGGAAAACAAAAAACCATTTAAAGTGTTCCTACAAGCTGTACCATGAAGTTAGCAACAAGAAAATAAATCGTCTTTGGAAACTGGAATTCGCTGTTACATTATGACCTTATGGAACTTCAACCATCTCCTTAAAGGCCCTGCCTCCAAATACAGTCCCATTGGGGGTTAGGGCTTCAATGTATACATTTTGAGGGAACAAAATTCAGTCCATAATGGCCAAAGAGATACAGTTTCTAGGAGCGGGACTTATCCATTTGAGGAGGGGGAAGTCTCATGGGTTTCCCTCCCCAAACTGATGTGCATCTCCCCCCTCTCAGGATTAAGACCTTCAGGGTGTGGTATAAAAGACTATCAGGATGGCTAAAAGTAGGAAGAGAGCTTTAGTGGTGATAGTAGTTTTCAAACTGGGAAGAGGTTGTCTCTGGTGTGCAGTGGAGGCACTATCTCTTCAGAGAGGGGAGGAACAGATTGGATTTTATGCCTCACAAGGTTTGTGTCACCTAACAGAGTCATACATATTCAGCAAGTTTGGGGGGAAGTTATACTTATTAGTGTAAGGAACTTGCACAGTGAGTAAATATATATGTAATATATGTTTTATGTTCACTTTGGGGCAGAGTTTGAGCATTAAAATGAGGTTGAATTTGGCTCCTTACATCAAAACTATATAGGCCACAAAGATAGTTCATGTGCAGTCTCTATAAGCTGGCTGAAACTGATTTAAAGTCTCCAGTTGCTTATCAGGGGAAAATGTTTTTAAGGACAGTCCCTGTCCAGAATTGTAGTGATCTGGATTGTAAATGAAAGTTAGGGAGGAGGGAGGGGCACACCTCATCAACAAGGGTACCTGCATAATCAACATTTGTATACCTAACCCTGAATTGTACCTCACATCTTTATAATTTAAAAAAAGGAAAAAAAAAAAAGAAAGAAAGTTAGGAGGGGGTTTGATAATTTGCCTGATAGTTGTTATCATTAGGGAGTTTAGTAAGAGCATGGTTTTTCTTATAGCTGTACGAATTTAGAAAGTTGCCATGGCAACTGATCCCTGAATCCTTGACCCATAGTTAACTTTTTTTTCTTTAACCCTAGGGTCTGTCTTAGTAGATAAAGAGATGTTTATTTTGGTCTCTAAGATCAAAAGGGGATGAGTGATCCTGATCTAAGTTTCCACCTCCAGTAGCAGCTGAGAGGGCAACTTTGGTCCTGTGCAGACTGGAAGTAGAAAAGAGAAGGGAAAGATGCTGGACCCAGAGGCTGTGGCCTCAGACCTTTCATTGAGCAGATGGTACCTAGGACGCTCAAACCTTAACTTTGGTTTGAGGCATCATGGATGGTGGTGCACTATAGAACCTATCTGATGCAGAGCATACCTAATTTTAAAGGTCAGTGACCAGGAAGAAGTGAAAGGTTGCTCAGTATACAAGAAAATAAAGCAAACAGACAGACATGCTCCTTTTGCCTGTGTGCCCAGGAGAGTTACTACGTTTTTCTTTAAAGCCCGTCAATTTTACTGGGATATATCTTGGTGTTGGTCATTCTGGGTTGATATTCTCAGGTACACAGTATATTCTTTCCAAAACATTTTTAATTTTAGGTAGATTCAAATCTTGCTTTTTCATTTAAGAGAAGATTTATTCAATTATAGTGTTTAAAATCTGTTCTGTTCCCTTGTTTTGGTTTTCCTTAAGTTGAATCTTCATCTATCTTTAATATATCTCATTTTCTTTTAACTTCTTTCTTCTTATAGTTTGCTGTTGTTGTTGTTTTTGAGTTGGAATCTCATTCTGTCACCTAGGCTAGAATGCAGCGGCATGAGAAAGCAGTAGCATGCTCACAGTCACCGCAGCTTCGACCTGCTGGGCTCAGGCGATCCTTCCACTTCAGCCTTCCAAGTAGCTGGAACTACAGGCGTGCACCATCACACCCAACTAATTTTTTAATTTCCTGTAGAGACGAGGTCTCACCATATTGCCCAGGCTTGTCTTGAACCTGTGGACTCAGGCAATTCTCTCACCTCTGCCTCCCAAAATGCTGGGATTACAGGCGTGAGTCACTGTGCCCGGCTGGTATTTATTTTTAAATTTTTCCTCCTTTTCATTTTTTTCTTGCCATTATCATTGTGTTTTTTTTTTTTATTGTGATCCTTTTAGTTATTCTTCAATTTTAATATGGTTTTTCCTTTAACTTCCAATTTTTTACAGAATTCTGTCACCTTCTCTCTGGATTTTTCTAATTTTTATTTATACTGTTGTTTTGTAACCTGTATATTTTCTTAAACATCTATTTGCTAGTTTCTAAATACTAGATTACAATTTTGAACAGTTCTGTATAAATAACTTCTTGGAATGTTTTCACTGTTTGAGAGGAGGTTACCCACTCTTTGTTCTTTTTTCTTGTAATAACGTTGTATGAGATTTGACCTAGAAAATTTTTTTACACTGTTCATTTTTATATAAAGTTAGTTTTCCTGAAGCTTTAATGAGGCATATCTCAGGAAAACTTTTCTAACTTAACAAACCTTCCTCTTCCATTGTTTTTGTGAAGCCTTAAAAGTATAGGGTGAGCCAGACTCGGTGGCTCAGCCTATAATCCCAGCGCTTTGGGAGGCTGAGGTGAGTGGATTGCCTGAGCCCGAGGGTTCTAGACCCACGTGGGCAACTTGGCGAGACCTCGTCTCTACAATTAAAAAAAAAAATTAGCTGGGCATGGTAGCGCATGCCTGTAGTTTCAGCTACTTGGAAGGTTGAGGCGGAAGGATCGCCGGAGCCCAGCAGGATGAGGTTGCGGTGGCCAGGAGCGTGCCACTGCACTCCAGTCTGGGTGACAGAGTGAGACTCCAACTCAAAAAAAAAAGTATAGGTTGGCTTGCTTCCCGAGAGTTCCTGGCTCTAATCCCTTTTCCATTTTTTATCTAGCTCTTCCTTTTTCTTTCTCTATTTTCCCCCTACCTGCTCAGTTTCAGTTCCATTCCCAGAAGATTCTTCTTAAGGTTGGTTTCCGTCCTCTTAGGGAGCTTGACAGGTCAATTTCAAGAGTTCAAGAGGCCCAGGCTGCTTCAGCCCATCTACAAAGTTACCAAGAACTATACTACACTCACCCATTATTAGAACGGCTAAAGTTCCTGCTGTTCTCAGATTGATCGACTATGCTTTTCTTTCCTTTTCTTTTTGCAGTCAGAATGCACTCAACATTTTTTAAGTTTACCATCTTATATAGGTGTGATTCATTGTGCCCCTAAAAAATTACAATAGTAACATTAAAGATCATTGATTACAGATCACAACAGATATAATTATGAAAATGTTTGGAATATTGTGATAATGACCAAAATGTGGCAGAGACATGAAGTAAGCAAATGTCATTGGAAAATGGCACCAGTAGACTTGCTTGATGCCGTATTGTCACGACTATGCTTTTCACTGAGTGCCTATTGCCTATTTTAATATCCTCCTGTTCTCAGGTTCTTTGGACACCCCATTGTTTCTGTTTGTTTTCTCTCATACAGACACTAATTCCATCAGATCTTGTGGCTGTTAGGAGTTTGTTCCCATCCAGTGGTATTTTAAGATTTGAGGGGACACCGTGTCACCTAGTCTTGTTATCTAGGGATTTTAGATTTGTTATTTAGTTGCATAGTCTAACTTTACATGATAATTTGAGGAGATTAAAAAATTATGTTGTGGTTATCATGATCTTCCCAGAACTCCAAGTTATTATTTTTAATATGAAAATACATTCACTGACGGACTCAGTGGCTCAGCCCGTATTCCCAGCACTTTGGGAGGATGAGGCGAGTGGATTGCCTGAGCCTGCAGGTTCGAAATCAGCCCGGGCAACTTGGTGAGACCTCGTCTCTACAATAAATAAAAAATTAGTGTGGTTGTGCATGCCTGTAGTTCCAGCTACTTGGAAGGCTGAGGCGGAAGGATTGCCTGAGCCCAGCAGGTCAACGCTGGAGTGGCCACGAGTGTGCCACTGCACTCCAGCCTGGGCGACAGTGAGACTCCAACTTAAAAGAAAAAAAAAGAAAGAAAATACAGTCACCATTAAAATCATCTTTTTCTCTTAAGATAAAGGTCTAAATGGCTTTCCCTGACTTACCTCCGCACCCACACCCCAGTCTCCCTTTTCCCTCTTCTCTAAGCTGCCACTGCACTGGCCTCTGTTTGTTCTGGTGAAATGCCTTCTCTCTCATACTCCCACCTCTTGAATAATTTCATATCTGAGATTGAACGTTACATCCTTATTTCTATTATACATTTTATGTACTTATCCTTCGCACTTTTTTTGCCTTTGTAATGATTAACTAGATATGTAATTATCTATGTCTACCTCAAGCTTTTTGTGGGCAGAGTATATGTGTCTTTTTTATTCTTTGTTGCCTCTTCAGGTTTTGGCACAGTGATTCACACATAGTAGGTGCTCAAAAAATGAAAGATGTCAGAAAGACAAAGGAGAAAACTATTAACTGAATAACCACAATGGCCCTGGAACTGTCTAAGTATTATTTTATTTATGGCTCATAGCCTATTAATGAGGTAGACATCATTATTCCTAGTTTTTGCATGAAATAGCTGAGGCCCAGAAAGTTTAAGACACACAGCTTGTTAGTAATAGAGACAGAATTAGGACCTAGTATCTGTCTGGCTCTGAGTCTCTCTCTAGTGCCTCATTCCTGATGACCTCAGCTTGCTTTTAACCCACTCTGGATAAGTGCAGCCGGATGTCAACTTAGACATTCTCAACAGTTGATCCAAAGTCCCAATGTAGCTCCTGACCTGGACCAAATGAGTTTAGGATACAGGAAAGACAAAGATGCTGGGGGCTTCTCTGCAGGATGAAAGAACTGGGGAATAGAGTCGGGGGTGGGGGGGAAATCCCTTCCATGAAGCCTTCACTGGGTCACTAGTCTGTGAAAAGGATACAAAAGATGCCCAAGACAGATGCTGCCTTTAAGGAGAATTGCAGTTTCCTTAGGATACAGGCTTTGCAAGAATAAACACAATCAATCATGAGCAACAACAGGCAGGAATAATGTAATCAAATAAGATGTATTAGATACAGATGGAAATGTCCCTCAGAGTTGGAGAGGCAGTGGAATTTTGTGCAAAGACAGGTATTAAGCTGAGCATTAGACAAGTATATAAAAAAGGGCAGTGGTGAATGTGGGGCAGTGATGGCTCTCCAGGTGAGAAGAACTGCATGAGCAGGTATGGAGATGAGAAACCAAGCCAAGGGTCAATGTGAGAGAGTGAGAGAGTCAGGACCAACCCAGGGGAGTTGGTCAACAGTCCAGGCATTCACTTTCCATTGGGTGATCAGTTTTAGTTGCAGAGAACTGTCCTATGGTGGTCAGATTCAGTTATACAAATCAAGATTCTCCCAAAATTGGAGCCAAAACCAAGTGCCTGATGTCTACCAGGTTCTGGAATAGTAGATTTACATACATTATCTTTTCTGACTCTCACAACAAGGACTGTCATCACCATTTTACACATGAAGAAACAAGAAGCTAGAGAGGTTTTCTAACTTTTCCTAAGTTACAAAGACAGCAAGTAATAGAGCTGGGGCTTAAACCCAGAGAGGTGATTCCAAATGCCACACTCTTAACCACACTCCTAACCTCTACTGTCAGTTCTCTTCTGTGATTTGAGCTTCCTGTCTTCGATGCTCTTGAGATGAGAGCTACCATGGTGATTCCCACCTAGCTCACAACTTTTATAGAACACAAAGCACTGCCTCATGTGTTAACTCATTTGCTCCACAAAGAAAGTTTGCTATTATTATCAATACTAATAGCAGCAATTATAATAACAATTAGTCACACAGCAGTTATAATGTGAGGGCACATGCTGACTACTCAGGCATGTTGATGCCTTAGCCAGGATCATACAGCAAGTTATACAGACACCAGGACATCCCCAGTGGCAGAGGAGAGGGCACCAGGGAGGTGGCAATAGCTGATTATGGAGGTGTGGGGATGGTAGCCAAGCAAGTAATATTGATAACAAAGGTAACCCAGGCTTTCCTATTTTCTCAGGTAGAGATCGTGATGTCTCTGCTTGGGATGTTTTGTCCCCCTCTGTTTGAAACCATTGCTGCCCTGGAGAATTACCACCCACGCATTGGACTGAAGTGGCAGCTGGGACGCATCTTTGCACTCTTCCTAGGGAACCTCTACACATTTCTCTTGGCCCTGATGGATGACGTCCACCTCAAGGTAAGGGCCACAGCTCTCTTCCCCACCATACCTAGTGTCTATGATATTTCCTTTTTAAAATATAACTTCATATAATAACACATAATTCATATTAATTAAATACATATTGGAAGTTCAGAAAAGTAAAATGAAAAAATAATCCCCAAGTCTATAACAACCACTGTTAATGCTTTGCTGCAGTCCTTTTCTTAGGTTTTCTTTTTTCATATACGTGTCATCTGTTATATTTAATTTTTTTTTCTTTTTTGAGTAGGAGTCTTACTCTGTTGCCCAGGTTGGAGTATAGTGGCACTCTCACTGCCATCCCAGTGTCAACCTGCTGGGCTCCGGCATTCCTTCCGCCTCAGCCTTCCAAGTACCTGGAACTGCAGGCGCGTGCTACCATGCCCAACTATTTTCTTTCTTTCTTTCTTTTTTTTTTTATTGTGAAGATGAGGTTTCCCAGGCTGGCGTCGAACCTGTGGGCTGAGGCAGTCCACTCAACTTGGCCTCCCAAAGTGCTGGGATTATAGGCTGAGCCACCGAGCCCAGCCATGGTACCCTTAATATTTTATCTGCAGCCTTTGCCATGTTGTTTCACAGCTGCCATGAATGATTAACAGTCAAGTGATTGTCCACTAGGGTGATATGTCATCATTGGCAACCATTTATCAATGCCCACCAGTTGTGGAGCACACAATATGTCAGGCTGTGGGGTATTGCAGAGAGCATGACACAGTCCTGTTTCAAGCATGTTCACAATCCGGGCTGGGAGACAGACTTAGTCATTACAGTGTGAGATGGGATGTCCTTCAATGGGAGCAAGCCTAGGACAGCATGGCAGTGCATAGGAGGGGCTCCAGATCCCACCTTGGAGAATCTTAGCAGACATTGGAAAAAGCAGAGGGAGCAGCTGGATGGCTGAACAATGCCATGGAGAGGAAGAAGTGGAAAAATTAGACTAATTAGACTTTGGGTGGGGGAGGGATGGCCCGATGATAACACCTCTCTTCCTCACTCCTCCCTCCCTCCTCATTACTGAGCTGCAGGAACTTTTTTCTGAGGCTGACAAAAGCTGTTCTAGCCTCAGAAGTGACTGGATCTGGCCCTTACCTCCCTGCCATCTGCACCTCGGACTTCCCTTCTACCCAGGAGACTTTTCTACCCTTCTGAGCCTTACATTTCCTCCACAGGCAAAATTCTCTTTTGCCCATCTCTCTCCCTTCTCCCCATGTTTGACTCATTGACTTATCTTTCCCAAGATTTTGACCCAGATGTCACTGCCTCTAGGAAGTCTTTTGTGGCCCCCATTATCTGATGTGGATGTTCCTCTGCCCCAGAGAGAATTTATCACAACTCATATCACTCTGTTCTGATGTGTTCATCTTTGTCATTTACCAGACTATGATCTTTCTGAGGGAAGCCCCATCTCTCTTGGTCATTCCTATATCACCACTGCCTTATATGCCTTATACACACAAACAGACCCCAAATAAATTATTCTCAAAAGAAAAATGAATGGCTGGCTGGCTAAATGGATGGATGGATGAAAAGATGGATGGACAGATAGGTGGATGGAGAGAGAGATGGACGGACGGACGGATGGATGGACAGACAGATGGATAGATGGATGCTAACTTAGAAGAGAAGACAGCTTCATGGGAAAGACCCAAGGATTTCAGACAATTGCTGCCCTCTCCTGTTTAGAGTAGAAAAATAGGAAGGGAATTTCTGGAAAGACTGCTCAGAAGTAAGGAGAAGATAGATGGTAGGGTTGTAGCATGTGCCAGCTTTCATTGTTCCTGTGGAAACAGTTGGACCATTCCTGTCTGGCTCCTTCCAACCTCATGTTTTAATTTTCCGTTCTAGCTTTCTAATGAAGAGAAAATAAAGAACATCACTCACTGGACTCTGTTTAACTATTACAACTCCTCGGGCTGGAACGAGAGTGTCCCCCGGCCACCCCTGCACCCTGCAGATGTGCCCCGGGGTTCTTGCTGGGAGACAGCCGTGGGCATTGTGAGTAGTTATGCTCTCTGAAAAGGTGATCCCTAGTCTCAGTTCTTTGTTATTCTTGCTTGATGTTTCCATTTGAGGAATAACCCTAAACCCATTAGCTGTTTATTTAGCAAACATTTCTTAATCATTTTAGAGGGTACAAAATGAATAAAGCAGACCCTGTGCCCACCTGGGAACTTCAAATCTTTTAGGTATCTTAAAGGTTGTGAGGGTATCTGATAGATATTTTCTTTTTTTTTCTTTTTCTTTTTTTGTTTGAGTTGGAGTCTCACTCTGTCACCCAGACTGGAGTGCAGTGGCCACTCCCAGCCACTGCAGCCTCGACCTGCTGGGCTCCAGCGATCCTTCCGCCTCAGCCTTCTAAGTAGCTGGAACCACAGGCGCGTGCTACCACGTCCGGCTAATTTTTTTTGATTTATTGTAGAGATGAGGTCTCGCCAAGTTGCCCAGGCGGGTCTCAAACCCGCGGGCTCAGGCAATCCACTCACCTCAGCCTCCCAAAGTGTGGGATTACAGGCTGAGCCACCGAGCCCGGCTAATATTTTCAATTTTTTAAAAAGATTGGTAAATTAGATATACTTTACCAAAGCAGAGAAAGCATTCTTATTTTGCTTGTGGTCCTTCTGCTATTTGCTTCTGTACAAAACCAGTTCAATTTTATCTATATATTAAAAAAAACTGACCAGTAAGAGGTGAAGAAAGCCAGCTGTTGTCTCCAGTAGATGATGGTCACATGTAGTCTTTTTTTTTTTTTTTTAAATTGTAGAGATGAGGTCTTGCCATGTTGTTCTGGCTGGTCTCGAACCCCTGAGCTCAGACATTCCTCTCACCTCTGCCTTCCAAACTGCTGGGATTACAGGCTTGAGTCACCACGCCCGGCATCGCATTTAGTCTTAGTGGGGGCAGCTGGCACTTCAGAGCAAGTAGGGGAAGGAAGGGGTGAGCCTTCAGGTCCCAGTAATTTTATAATAATGACTACGATATAGTGAGCACAGCTAACATTGCGGGCAATTTGCAGTGTTTCCCAATAACCCCGCAAGTCTGATCACATTATCAACTTCAAGAGGTTCAGAGGTTATTCCAAAGCCATGCAATTAGTAATTTGTGAGCTGGGACCTAAATTAAGAATTTTCCAGGGCCTAGGATCCTTTCTCTTCACCACCATTCTGCCACGAAGAATCAGGGGGTCACAGATGAAGTCAGGCAGATAGGGAAAACTTGAGTCTGCAGGAAGGTTGGGAGAAGTGGGAAAGGTCCCTGACTATCCCCTTTTCCTGTGTTCCTCCTTGCAGGAATTCATGAGGCTGACAGTGTCCGACATGCTGGTAACGTACATCACCATCCTGCTGGGGGACTTCCTACGGGCTTGTTTTGTGCGGTTCATGAACTACTGCTGGTGCTGGGACCTGGAGGCTGGATTTGTAGGTCACCGATTCATGGATATTCTGCACAAAGGCATTTCAGTCATCTTCTATGATACTATAGTCAGATGCATGTCATTTCTTTAGATGCTTAACGCTGTGGAGTACTAAAGTGTTTAATCTGTATTTCCTTTAAGGCTCATTTGTTTTCATAGAGGAAGCTGCTTTTTCTCAATGTAATGAACAATATGACTTTCTAATCTAGCAGATGGAGGCATTTGGTCTTGAGGAAAAAGCAGACCATGCACTTCAGTGCTGAGCAGAGGGTTGGTGGAGAAATGCACCTGAGCAGTATCAACTCTCATCAGGGAGGCTGAAATTCTGGAGTGGAGGCAAATGCTCCAGAAAGTCCTGGAACACGCCAAGAACACAATCACCGTTGGTCCTGTCTTCTGGATTATGTTTTGAGAACCTCTTTTGACTAGTCTTCTCTTCTAGTCCTCTTCCCCACCTGTCTAGTAAGCTGCTCGTTCTAAACGTGTGTCATTTCCTCTCTGTAGTGGCCGCCTGTGATCTGGCAGAATCTCTGGCCCACACATTTGTCCCACGCATGTCTCTTCCATAACACTTCACTGGTGCGCCTTATAATCACTGGTGTGTGTGCGTGGAACCTCCCTTGACCATAGCTCCTGGTGAGGCTCCATATCATGTTGACCTATGTAGCCCTCATCCTGGCCTGCAGCAGGGTACTGGCCCAGGTAAGGGCCCCAGGACAGGTTTCTGTCACATTTTTTTTCTGGGGTTTTTTTTTTTTTGAGTTGGAGTCTCACTCTGTCACCCAGACTGGAGTGCAGTAGCTGCTCCCGGCCACTGCAGCCTCGACCTGCTGGGCTCCGGTGATCCTTCCGCCTCAGCCTTCCAAGTAGCTGGAACTACAGGCATGCGCTATCATGCCTGGCTAATTTTTATTTTGATTTATTGTAGAGATGAGGTCTCACCAAGTTGCCCAGGCAGGTCTCGAACCCGCGGGCTCAGGCAATCCACCATTTTTTTTTTCTTTCGGTCACCAGTCACATACTTATGTATTTATTTATTT